>JAOBAZ010178209.1:0-10453 GCA_026546875.1 Pteroeides caledonicum | reverse complement strand
CTATATGAGATATGTATAATAATACTATCATAATAATTATTATTATAATTATTAAAATTATTATAATTATTAAAATTATTATAAATATTAAGGCTAATGATAATTATAATAATTATAATAATTATAATTATTATAACTTTATTAATAATTACTAATTTAATTATTATAACTATTATAATTTTTATACCAACATTTTGCAGTATGATGTAGTCAATTAGTGTCATTACCATAATTATATAATAACTATGATAATTATTACAGTCATAATGCCTGTGGCCAACTACAGCGCTTAACGGAAACTACACGTTCACGCATTTAACACAACGGTAACGAACAATTTATAACTTGCAGGACATGTAGTTATACGGCTCCATGTAGTTACGTTGTAAAGATGACATTTCTCAACCTGCTACTTCTAATTATCCAGGTAATCTGACAAGACGCCGAAAGATTGGGACTAGCAACAAAATAGAAATCCAATTTCGTACCTTTAATTACTATTTCTCACACCATGACTCTTTTGTGAAATTGTTCGGGACTTTGCATCTGTGATTTGTATAGGAAAATAAATACAGAAAAATGTTTATATGGAGCCGGCCTGGCGCGGTCAACCGGACCAGCCCGGCTCCATATAAACAACTCCTAATAGGGATATTTTGAAGTGAAACAAGAAGTAGATTTCTATTTAATAACCAGTCCCAGACCCCTTCCGCATTTTGAGATCACGCGGATCCTATTCTGGTTTGTGCAGGAATCGTAATGAACAGTAAGCTATGGTTCGAAAAACGACAATGAACGCAAAAAGAATGGCCAAATTTTCCCCAAAAGTCCTCGTTACTCCTAGGTGTTCCAGTATTTCCTCACCGGTAATTGTAGTGGCGTTGTTTTTACATGATAGGTAATTGGATGTTATCTCGGCACAACTACGGAAAAATAGTTTTAGTTAACAGTCTGTTTAATAGAAAGCAAGAAAAAGGAAAATGAAAAAGGAAAGACATGAAAAAAAGGAAGGTAAAAGATAAGTGAAAGAGAATCAGAAAGAAGAAAAGCGGGAACAAAGGCAAGCGAAGGAAGAAAAAAAGGAAAAAAGGAACGAAGCAAAAATTAAATGAGGCACGAAAAGAAGGGAAAGGAGGGAAAAAGAGCGGAAGGAATGATGGAAAGATTGAACGTGGAAAGGAACGAATTCAGGAAGGAAGGATAAAGAGAGTAAAGGCAAAATGGTTAAACAGATAACAAGAAAGAAAAGAAGCAAGGAAAAGAAAAGGAAGGAAAGAAAAAAAGTAAAGAACAAAAACAAAAGCCGGCAGAAATTAAAAAAATTTCCTACTTAAATTGATAAAATCACAAATACCTGTGATCCTTGATACCGGTAAATTCCATAATGAGAGAATTTTCAAATGAGTATAAAACAAATGAGAGATATTTTAACCATTCTAACCAAAATGGAACTTTATCAGTATAAAATCCGCCCAATATCATACAAGACAGCATAGAAACAGCAGCGACGACAATCGCTTTGTCGAACGACATAACTGTAGCCCCAATAGCCAAGCCCATCGACTAGAAGACGGATATATAAAGATATTGTAAGCAGTTCGACCGTAGGTAGCATTGTTGGTTAATTTAGCTCAAGCGGGAAACTGATGGGTGAGGAAAGGAAAAAGAAAGTGAACAAAATGAGGAAGAAAAAAACAAAACGGGAATACCAGGGTGCATTCTGTGTGTAGTCTACGTCGAAGTTCCGCGACAAAAAAAACAGGAGACGCCGCTAACGCCATTAAAAAGATGTCTAACCATCGCGTGAGGCCAAAAGAAAACTACAAATCGAGATTGGCATTAGAAGAGTCAATTTTAAAAAGTTTTTTACCGTACAACATTTTTTTGCAGAGTGAAAAAAATGATTACGTGGTGTAGCAATAAAAATTGGCGCGAGAAGGGAGCGCGACACGCGATTAGCGTATAGAGTAATGTCACATGGCGACAAAATTTGACTTACATAGCATTATTTAACTGTTTCGTTATTATAGTCAAAAAAGTAACAGCAATAATCTCTCATTCATCAAAATATAATAAGAAATAAAAAAACATCGTCACTCCACGCCGAAGATCTTCACCGTAGGCTACACGGAACGCTGCCTGGCGGAAATAACGCGAACAGAAGACGATTGAAGTATGCAAAAAAGTAAAAATTAAATAAAGCAAGAAAGTAGCGAACGAGCAAGTAAGCGAGCGAGTAGGCGAGTAAGCACGCGAGCAAGGAACCAAACAAGCGAGCGATAAAACCAGCGAATTATAAAGCACCGAATGAATGGATAAACATAGGTAAGATGGAAAATTGTTTGAGCAAAAAAGATGTTAATTCTTACCTGTGATAAGATAGTTTGAAAAATTATATTAAGAGCTTGGCCCAAAAATGCTACGCTTGGATTAAGACCACAAAACCAGTAAAAAATGAAAAGAAATAATATCGGCTGTAGGATAATGAGCGGGGATTCACTAACACACTTGGAAAAATAATAAGCTGAAAGACGATAACTTCCTGCAGCACGTTCCTTTCTGATGATCACCTCTTCTGATGGAACTTGGAAAGAAATGAGAAATATCTTTTAATAACAGACGAATTAAGGTAAGGCCTGGCTTTCACTTGCGACATAAGCATAAGCACAAGCTAAAACAAAAGACAAAACAAAGAAATGCAGTGAAGTGTGCAACATAACCATCGACATCAGCAAATTTAATAGAAAATTTATTATTTTTTTGTCTTTGAAATCCCCAGAGTAACATTCATGCTTTGTTTTCTTGCTTATGCTTATGTCGCTAGTGAAAAACAGGCTTAAGAGTACACCAAGGCCTGATCTCCACTAGGCAATATTTTTCGCGCGAAGCGAGTTTTTCTTTTGTCTCTCAACCTTTCAACCAGAACTAATCAAATTTTTATTAAATTTGAACAAACAAAATTCGCTTCGCGCAAAAAATTTCGCCCAGTGGAGATTCAGCCTTCCTAACACATTGTGAAACCTAAATCGCTTTGTTTTATAACCGATAATACTCACAGGTCAACAAGGCACGGAACAATGGATTAAATCCCCAATAAACTATGAAAAAGAAAAGCTGGAAAAAAGAGAAAATGGTTATAATTTAAGTATGAAATGATCGACTCGACTTTTATTTGACCGACTCGAGTTGCCTACGTAAAATAACAAAGTCGACTGCGGTCCAGAAAGGCTAAAACAGGACCGTAGCTCTACCTTAGGCAACTTAGTAAAATCGTCTGGCGTTAAGGCTCTCACCCACTCATCGCAAAAACCAACTTGACAGTTTATTTTAATTACATGCAAGCACTCGCAGCGAGCTTGCGAGTTGATTTTGCGATGAGTGGAAAAGAGCCTTAAGCCTACGTAAAATAAAAAAAGTCAACTGCGGTTCGGAAAGGGTTAATATTTATACTCGTTTCCCGGGCTCGATTTCCTCCAGAAAGGCCCTGTAATGACATTGTTCCCAACTTGTAACATGTTTTGCCTACGAGGTAGACAACACATAGTCAAATAATAACCCAAACTAAACCCCAAAACATTTGACCCCAAGCGTCTTTAACGCAAGCTACCTACCACGCCTCTTTTGTTGTTTATCGATTCTTCCTTGTGTGGGATTTGAAACCACATTAAACCAACAAGAAATGCCAAGAGAACGTTCTGGATAAAGAAAAAAACAAATACCGGTAGTTCATATGGAACATATAATATTTGTTCATAAATGTTCATACCCTGTGTTCCGGTATCTTGGCCACCATCGTTTACCATAGTAGGGAGAAAACCAAATGTCAGACTTTTAGAAGTGAGATATAAAAACACCACACGATGCCATGGTTGCGTGAAATATTTTTACTATCTCACTTTTAAAAGTAACATATAAAAAACCATCTCACGTTACCATGGTAACGTAAATATATTTAATATCTCACTTTTGGAAGTGGGTTATAAAACCAGCGCATGGTAGGATATAGTAACCACCAAAACCCCAAAAAACAACAACATTGAATAGAAGGGAAGGAAAGTAATTCGTTTTCCTTAAATTGATTATATTAGGGGGGTGCGTGGTATCATGGTTCATTTGTTCCACAACTATATGACCCCTTTTCATCCGTCATAACCATGACTGACCCCTCCTTACCCTAATCCTTCATGTTTCTTACCTGAATAAAAAGTAACTTGACAAAATGACACAACTATATGACCCCTTTTCACCCGTCATAACCATGACTGACCCCTCCTTACCCTAATCGTTCATGTTTCTTACCTGAATAAAAAGTAACTTAGACAAAATGACACAATTATATGACCCCTTTTCACCCGCCATAATCATGACTGACCCCTCCTTACCCGAATCCTTCATGTTTCTTACCTGAATAAAAAGTAACTTGGACAAAATGACAGGCATTGATTGTTTAAATGTGCGATGACTTAACACACAAAATTGGGTCCAGAACGACGTTGGCCATTTTTCTTCATAATTTATACGAAACCTCCAATGTCCCCTTTCATCCTCACTGCCATCACTGTCCTCAGAATTATTATCCATCATTAGTTTGATCTGTTCCATAGAGTTCCTCCGAAACGAGTGTCTGTTGGTCGCAGTCGTCACCATCTCTACCCGGGTGTCCTCCGTCGCCCTGTACGACACAGCAGGCGTAGTGGTATTTAGTTCTGATAGTTTATTACTGTAACCATTCATAGTGTCAGTTGTTTCTGGTTTGTCGCTTTCTTTTGTTGACGTTTTGGAATCAGTCTTCTCTCTTGCAGGCTGTTTAATAAAGTTGTTCGACCCTATCGAGTCATTGTCTCTATCCTCTCGGAAGCTAGAGCGGTTTTGTATACAGTAATCCAGAGGTAATACAACAGAATCTCTGTCTCGCGTTGAAGCCATGCTTCTTCTGTCAACTAATACTGGGAGTGGAAGAGTTCCCTTTATCCTGAAAAAATACAAACTTTATTTCAAGAGAGTATTTTTGATGCATGTGCATGACAAATAGACAGAAAAAAGTAAAAAAAATAATGAAAAAAGGAAAACAAAAAAGAAAGAAGGGAGGGAAAGGAAAGAAGGGGAAAAGGAAAAGAATAAAAATGAGAAAGAAAAAAAGGAAAGGAAAACGAGAAAAGAAAAAAAAAAGAACAGAAGGAAAAGAAAGAAAAAACAAGCGGTAAACAAAAGAAAAAAAGAAAAGGAAAGAAAAAAGAGAAGAAAAGAAAAGAAAAGAAAGAAAAAAAAAAGAAAAGTAAAAAAAAAGAAAAAAAGGGAAAAAAAAAGAATAGAAAAAATAAAAAGGAAAGAAAAAAATAGAAAAGAAATGAAAGAAAGGAAAGAATGAGAAAAAAGAGAAGAAAGGAAAGGAATAAGATAAATGAGAATAAGGGTGGGAGGGGACGAAAAAAGAAAAAATGAAGAGAGAAAGAAAATAATTGAGATGGTTATAATGAAACATACCATTCTTGACAAGAACTTGTAATTTTCTCTTCGACTTCAGCTCCTCGTGATACAACTTCCACTGGAAATAAGATGTGGTCAGTTAAGTTTACACAGAAAAAATTCAGCAGCCTTGCGTTTTTCATTTTACAACTCCACGACGAAAATTTACCTTCGTGTGGAAACCGGCTAAATGCGGATTCCGAACCATAAACCGCAACATCTGTGTGTGCAGTAGGGTAGCTAGTCCAATAATTTAGGGGCTGTTTACATTGAGCCCGTTTAGCCGGGATGTAATGCAACGTGAGGTCGTTTTGCCGAAAGGTAATAAGCTACGGTTCATGCTTCGTGAAAATCGTGCTGACGTTCATGTTGAAAATTTGAAAGATCAAAAAATAGTTGAACATCCTAAACAATTCCCTCAAACTATAAAATCTTATTAACATGATCCCAATGTTATAATAGTCCTACCTTGGTTTACCTTTACTACTGAACATCCTAAACAATTCCCTCAAACTATAAAATCTTATCAACATGATCCCAGTGTTATAATGGTCCTACCTTGGTTTACCTTTACTACTCAACTTCCTAAACAATTCCCTCAAACTATGATATCTTATCAACATGATCCCAGTGTTATAATAGTCCTACCTTGGTTTACCTTTACTACTCAACTTCCTAAACAATTCCCTCAAACTATGATATCTTATCAACATGATCCCAATGTTATAATAGTCCTACCTTGGTTTACCTTTACTACTGAACATCCTAAACAATTCCCTCAAACTATAAAATCTTATCAACATGATCCCAATGTTATAATAGTCCTACCTTGGTTTACCTTTACTACAAAACATTCTAAACAATTCCCTCAAACTACAAGATCTTATTAACATGATCCCAGTGTCATAATGGTCCTACCTTGGTTAACCTTTACTACTCAACATCCTAAACAACTCCCTCACACTATAAGATCTTATCAACATGATCCCAGTGTTATAATGGTCCTATCTTGGTTTACCTTTACTGCTCAATATCCTAAACAATTCCCTCAAGCTATAAGATCTTATCAACATGATCCCAGTGTCATAATGGTCCTACCTTGGTTAACCTTTACTACTCAACATTCTATACAATTCCCTCAAACTATAAGATCTTACCAACATGATTCCAGTGTTATAATGGCCCTACCTTAGTTTACCTTTACTACTCAACATCCTATACAATTCCCTCAAACTATAAGATCTTACCAACATGATTCCAGTGTTATAATGGCCCTACCTTAGTTTACCTTTACTACTCAACTTCCTAAACAATTCCCTCAAGCTATAAGATCTTATCAACATGATCCCAGTGTTATAATGGTCCTACCTTGGTTTACCTTTACTGCTCAATATCCTAAACAATTCCCTCAAACTATAAGATCTTATCAACATGATTCCAGTGTTATAATGGTCCTATCTTGGTTTACCTTTACTACTCAACATCCTAAACAATTCCCTCAAACTATAAGATCTTACCAACATGATTCCAGTGTTATAATGGTCCTATCTTGGTTTACCTTTACTACTCAATATCCTAAACAATTCCCTCAAGCTATAAGATCTTATCAACATGATCCCAGTGTTATAATGGTAGTTTCAACTTTTCACCTCCACTCGCTCACTTATTCGGCCATACATCAAAGCGATCTCACGCCCCATTGCATCGCGGCCAAGCGGGATAGTGTAAACAGCCCCTTAGTCGTGCTATGTAAATATTTTCCTGTTCAAGAACCACAAAAACAATGTGTGTAATTATCATCACTTACAAATATAGTCTGCTGGATTAAAACGTTCTTCACAACGAAAACCAGTTCTTTCAAAGAATTCCAGGACTTCCGATGCTTTGCCATAATATGCAACCTGGTCAAAAATAAATCCTATCACATCCTTTCAATATATATATATATATATATGCTGATTGGTCAGTTAGGGTGTTTATATCGGAGTATATTTCACACGCTTTTTTCACTGTGGGATAATTTTTCAAAATTTCATTATTTTTCAAAATTTCAATATTTTAATAGCTTGATATTTTATAAAAGAAATATAAAATGATTTTCCCTGATGTATATACTCTGATATAAACACTTGGAATGTTGCTCAACGAAATGCTAAAAAAACACGTGTTTTTTAAGCCTACAGCTCGTGTTTTTACTACGCTTCTAGAAAGGCTTGCAACATTCCGCATGTTTATATCAAAGTATATAAACACGGAAAACCAGTAAATTTTCCTTAATTGAAAATTCCTGTGTAAGTTTTTCTTACCGGTCTAGAAGCCAAGGGTTGAGTTTCGAATTTAGATGTTGGAAACGCAAAATATTGAGTTATACAGCAGATCAAATACGGCCTGTGTTGTTTGAGTTTTTTACACATTTCTGTTCAGTTCACATATAGGAAACTTGACTTGCCCGGAGGACGTTTTGACTGGCATTCACTGCTATCGGTTAAAATATAAGCAACGGGGGTGAAGTACGTAGTACAATTCCTAAACCAAAAAGATTAATCCATCCATATAAATACCATCAACACCCACCTTTCCATTTGTCATAAGAAGTAATTTCTCGAACAAATAAAATATTTGACTTGACGGTTGATGAATTGTCATAACGACCGTTTTCGCTTCGTTCACCGCCAAAGTTTCCAATGTTTTAACCAAATGGAAAGCATTGTTTGAGTCAAGACCAGAAGTTGGCTCCTAAAAATTTAAAGAGGAGATACTGTCTTGTCACATGTTGAAACTCATGTAGGAAATGGGAAATGAGGGTGAGATAGGGATGTTGTGAGGTCACTAAGGACTGTGGAAAGATAATGATACCTAGGGAAAAAAGATAAGTGGTGTAGAGTGTCAGACATGGACGAAAACCACGGTGAGCAAAGTAAACTGACCGACGTTCGACAGAGTAAAATCGTCTGGCGTTAAACAGAGTAAACTCGTCTGCTGTCTGGCGTTAGACAGAAAAAAATCGTCTGACGTTCGACAGAGTGAAATCGCCCGGCGTTAGACAGAGTAAACTCGTCTGCCGTTACAAAGAGTAAAATCGCCTGGCGTTAGACAGAGTAAAATAGTCTGGTGTTAGACAAAGTAAAATAGTCTGGCGTTTGACAGAGTAAAATCGTCTGGCGTTAGACAGAGTAAAACAGTCTGGTGTTAGACAAAGTAAAATCGTCTGGTGTTAGACAGAGTAAAATAGTTTGGTGTTAGACAAAGTAAAATCTTCTGGCGTTAGACAGAGTAAAATCATTTGGCGTTAGACAGAGTAAAATCACCTGGCGTTAGACAGAGTGGAGTCGTTTGGTGTTGGACAGAGTAAAATAGTCTGGTGTTACACAGAATAAAATATATAAGTACGGAAAAATTCGTATAAAGGACTAAAAATGTTAAATACACTTCATCACAAAACAAGATCACAAAAAAATAGCATTTTACACCTTACATCGAGCAGGATGAGAGATGGGTTAGTGATCAATTCACAACCAATATTTGCTCTTTTCTTTTCACCTGCAAAATCAATATAACACTTCTATAAAGATTTCAGTGAGACTTCAGTGCATTCAAATAAAAAATGTCATTAAACAATGCACCATAGTCCGGCCAATAACAGTCGCTTTACAGTTTTCACTGTTTGTTTCTTTGTCTGTGGAAAACACCGGTCGACAATGCTTAAAACACATTGCTTGACCATGTGGATGAGAAATAACACCATCTCAAAAATACACAGAAAAACAAAGATGCTGTCTTTACCTCCAGATAAACCTCTTGATATAGCACTACCCATTTCTGGAAAAAAGGTAATTTTTTTATTATTTGTGGTTAGGCTAATTTGCAAAAGAAACAGGCTTTCTCTTTTTTTTAAATTATTATATTTATAAGGATTATAATTTAAAAGATTTTGATTGGCCATGTGTGAAATCGTCATGGCAACGCGAGCGACGTCATAACGTGGGATACGACTTTTTTGTTCCACGTTATAAAGTCACAACGTGGACGAAAAAGTCGTATCTCGCGTTATGACGTCATACCAATGACAACGACGGCGAAGGAGCTGGGAACGTGAAACAACACAAGCTGATCCCTTTAAAAAAAAGGAATTTTTCATTGTTCTAACAAAATAATTATTGAACTCGGTTTTCACATGGTATAAAAAATGAAGAAGCCGGAGTCTTTCGTTCGAAGTCGAAGGCTGCGGCTCATCAGCCTTCGTCTTCAGTTGACAACAACAAACTTAGGCTTGATAATTCTTCATATCACACTCAACCTGATTCAATAACTGTTAAATAACTTACTTGTATTCATACATTTTTTGAGATCCAATATCTCGATTATTTCATCAACCTAGGCAACATAATGGCAATGTGTACAGAAAATTGGTCGCTAAAGCAAAAACATAAATTTTTGTTGTGTCCAATGAAAGAATGTATAAAACTATTGCTCTTTGTTTTCAAGATCACCTTGGATCAAATTCGCTCAAAGTGCTTGTGGAGTAAGTAGATTTGAAGCAAAACATCTTTAATGTCTTCAAACCAATCAAGTTCTGGTTGAAAAGGACTTTTAGTTCTAAGAATGAATGACTTAATTGTAGTTCCAAGAATGACTTTCTGATATCATATTTGCCTCCATAATCATAACAATGTAAGCAAATTTTAAAGTAAATTATCTATAATATTAAACCATTTTATATTCTTGCAAAGAATTATTAAACCATTTTATATTTTTGCTAAGAATTATTAAACCAATCTATACATTCTTTCATTTAAGGCCATAAAATTTGTTGTCATTTCCCTGCAACTTTTTTACTCCTAAACATGCCATTTTTTGTCTGACATTAGATAGAGTTAGACATAGAATGTGCCACACTAAATGAAAATACCTTCTTAATCTTCTCTGCCCTGGGCATCTTATCAGGTAGTCTAAGCAATGCAGAATACTAAACACAAAAACATAATAT
>JAOBAZ010177987.1:0-10458 GCA_026546875.1 Pteroeides caledonicum | reverse complement strand
ACTGTGTTTTATGTAAGTACCATTACTAAAGTAAAAATTGACTAATCCTTGCAATTTATTTATTAATAAACCTAATTCTTACCATCCATATACATACATACTGGTACACAGTTTGGCCAAACAAATCACTTATGTACACAAAAAAGCAAAACAATACCCATGTTGGTTGGGCAATTTACTAACACTTTACTATTTAATTTAGAAAATAAAAGCCCAGTCTTTTTAGGTTAACCCCTTTCACCCCTGAATATTTCATTCGATTGTTGACTTTTGTTACTATTTTTAATTTATGACCTTTTTACTTTTTTATAGAGATATCTTTAAAACAATGTGGTCTGGTAAAGAAAACTTAAAGGCTTTTGAAAAAGTGCTTAGAAGTAATAAATAATGATAGAATTATTTACAATTGTAATATGTTTACTATATATGAGATAAGCAATTGGTTTAGTCAGACATGTCATCAACACAATATTATAAATACTTATTTTTATTCTTACACAGTTCATTTAATCTTTAGTGTTAATTTTAGTAGTAATAAATATTATTTGGTTGTTGATCCGAGAAATATACAAACAAATACTTCATTGCAATGTTTGTTTCAATATTTTGGGAATGTAAACATTGTTGCAATTACTCTATGCTAATTTGTCCTATCTATTCTGTAAGTATTACTATTCAGTCAGCAATGGCAGTTGTAGTACCAGTTGTTGAGCTTGATATTCAGTGGTAAAGTCAGAAATGCAGTCATAAAAACGATACTAGAACACTATATTCTGTGACAATACTATTCAGTCAGCAGCAATAGAACTTGATATTCAATGGTACAGTTTGCTATTCATTAGAAATACCATAGTAGACCTTGATATTCTGTAGATTTTGCTATATTCAGTCTTTCTTCTTGTTATCACCATTTTGTTCAATATTTTCTTCATTATTTTCTTGAAGGTTTGTTATCTTTGTTTTTGCCAGTTCTCTGTTTCTTCTTGCAATTTCTGCACTATAAGGATGAACTGGTAAAATCCCTGCCTAAATTAAATATTAAACAATGAGTTAACTAACATGTTTTTAGGCCATTTATGTTAATGTTAACAAAATTAAAACAAACTTTGGCATAATTTTGGAAGAGTTATTTGTTTGCAATTATTGGAATATTTTATTCTTTTCAAGAAAATAACAAAAATCTGCACAGAAGTTTTAATAAATTTGAATTAAATATATGTTTTCAAAATATTTACCAATCCTAGAAGAACAGCCACAGATTTCTTTGGTTCTGCCCCATGTGCCAGCCAGTACCTAATAAC
This sequence comes from Pteroeides caledonicum, assembly GCA_026546875.1. Taxonomy (NCBI): domain Eukaryota; kingdom Metazoa; phylum Cnidaria; class Anthozoa; order Scleralcyonacea; family Pennatulidae; genus Pteroeides; species Pteroeides caledonicum. Next base: position 9,157 of record JAOBAZ010177987.1, on the reverse strand, counting down.
AAAAGGTTTTCAAGGTGGAATTTGGGGCCATAACATTTGACTGATTTCACTAAGTTAACCCAGAGCCTCTGTATGATATTTAGGACATCTATTGTTTTCATGTTGGAACGAAAATGGCAGAATACAATAAAGCAATAGATCACCACCATTTTTGATCCAGAAACAACTAAATTCAAAAGATTTGTGAACAATATATGACTGAACTCTCTTAATAGGGCTCACATCCAGTGCCAGAGCTCTTCACCTGGCCACCAAAATTGTGACACATTAAATAGAGTACATGTAGAATACCAAATGACTGGTAATTACTGAAATGGTTAAAAAGTCTGATATTTTGGTCAATTGGTTATATGGAACCAGGTGGACCACTGCATGTCCAATTAATCATTCCCATACTTTCTTTCATAACTCCCTCAATTTCCTCAATGACATGTGTACCAAGTGTGCCCAGGCAAGATCTATACAGAAGGGCCACCTTGTGGTACAAGTCTTCGCAGATTTTTACGCAAAAATATTCAGTTTACTTAGACTAGCCAGTTAAGTATGCTTATTGGCCAGAGCATACAGTTTACTGGCTGTGAAACATGTGTAATGTGACCTGTGTGGAGACAACAACCTCAAGGGTTCCAACTGGACTGGCTCTTCTATATATTTGTATTCTGTGACCCATAGTGCAAAATTGGTTGTAAAAGTTGTCAGAAATAACTTAATTATGTATGGATTTCTTATTCTGGATTCGGTTTGATTAAGTTAATTACTTACATATTTACTCAACACTATCAGTGATTTAGTTGTGGTAAAGACTTACTTGATTCTGTCAATATTTAAACTAACAATCTTTTCATTATGTTCATTTGGCATTGGATCATACACACCAACCTATACAAACATGAAATACATCATACATTACATGTGCTCACCGTTGGTAAGAATCTATTTTAATCTTTCATTAAACAAGGTTTGGGATATGTCACCTGTTCATAAATATGTCTATTTCTTGCAGCACGTCTTTTACCGGCAACAATGTGATAAAATGGTCGATTTGGACAACCATAAAGGGCTAAACGCAAAACTACAGGAGCCTTTCGAGCTACCGCCATTATGTTCCAGGGGGGAAAGCGCAATAATTTTTTGAAGATGGCGGAATCGACTGTACAAGAAAAATGTGGTGTACGTTTACTTTCTTGTACATTATTATGGGTAACATAACCTGCATAGGTTTAAACTGCAATATATTGAAAAATAAATAAATATTTGTTTTATGTATTTTAAATAAATAACAAATATTAATTTATAAAATGCTTTTCTTTAAAATTAAATTTACACTTGGATATTATATTATGTAAAAGAAATGTCGAAGATAAAGAGAATAGAGAAAGCTCGTGCAACAAATGTGGAGGTACGTTTTTGGAAAAGGTTTTGTAATTATCTAAAAAGTTTAAACGGTATTTAATTTTGACTTAATTTCTGGCATTTGTAGATCACATTTGATATTTTTAAAACTGAAGAGCTTCAAATTGAACTCAGAACTTTAAAAGATGTTTTTAAAGCATCTTATGGCCCGACTGGAAGGTAAATGACTTTAAAATATTGATAAAATGTGCAGAAAAAATAAATAAGGGTGGAGTGGTTGGAGAAGTTTGAAGAATGTCACTCACCCCCCCTGACAGTACAACAATATCTGCCTTTTACCAGTCCATCAGGGATAGTCCTCTCCAATATTTTAAACACTTATTGGTAAGCTTTTCCAAAATAAGTATGGTATGTCAAGCACTGTATACATTCTTCAAAAAAATAACTACAATTTGATAAACAGTTTCTTCAAAAAATTTCTTTTCATCCAGGTTAAACCTTATACAAAATATAAAGGGAGGACATGTTACAGTATCTTCCAGTTCACACCAAATCCTCAACAGTATTACAAGTGTTTCAACACCACTAACCCAACTTTTGTTGCAAGCGATTAAAGGTCATCTTCATAATTTTAAAGATGGTGGTTTATTCACTGGTCTTCTCATGCTGGAGTAAGTAATCAATGGGTACATAGTAAACCGGTTACATGTATAGCTTTGTGTATTTTAGTCATCTAGCATGTAATCCAGATAGCAACCTTTAATTATAAATGGCTAATATTGTTGTGTCAAAGAGAAATAGATTGCTTCAAAAAGTTAATTATAACCAAGTTTGGTACAACATGGTAATACAAACTGTTATTTTCCAGATTGCTTGATGTGTCCTTACAGTCTTCATTACCAAGAAATATTGTAATTCAAATTAATGAACATGTTATGACCTTGGTCCTAAATCATTTACAGACACAGGAATGTGTTTGTAAAATTGGAGGTGACATTGGAAATATGCAACAAATGTTGTGTGTTATTAAGTCAATACTTGGTACAAAATGTGCTACAGGGATTATTTTAAATGAAATACTAACTTTATCAATGCTACTTCTCCGTGTAAGTAAAAGCTGTTCTGTTAAGTCTTGTAAATACAACTGTTGACTACGAGTAGCTGTTTTGTTCATGCCTTCTATACCATTCGCCAGTTAAAGAATTTGACACACCATGCCCTCCTTGATTTTGCACAATTTCCATCTCTCAGCTTCGCACTCTGTTATAAACAATTATTAACTGATGGTGGCAGGAGCTTCTTCTTAGCAAGTAAGATTGTCTGGCTTTAGCCAGAGTAAAATATACCGGTAAGCAACAGTTTACAATCAGCACCATGGTAGTGCATGGATTAAAGAGATTTTCAATACACTCACTGATTAACCCATTGCCCGCAGGGGGTTCTCCTTAGTAAGTAAAATTGTCTGGCATTAGCCAGAGTCTGTTAAGTTTCTGTTTGGCCTTGGCACTGTGGCATATATGGGTTAATAAATGTAATAATTTTGTCAAAATATTTTAGGGATTTTTAACATGCATACCAAATTCTCGGATGAGTAGCCAGTCCATAACTCTTGAAAACCTAAGAATACTGAGTTGTGAAGGACCTGCAATAAGCGAATCAAGTTTAATCCAAGGTGTACTTTTGGAGGCTACATGCTTCCCAGAAAATTGTGTAGTGAAAGTAAGTTTTTACTTCATTGAGTTTGGTGATGAACTTTGCTTATGCTAGTTTCTTAGCTAATATTACAATGTTTTCCTGGTGGGAACTTAGAGTAATGACCTTGTCAATAAGAGCTTTTGCCGTGAAAAGGAATTAGCAGTTGATGTATTCTCTTTTTGCAGGAAGATACAAATAAGGTAATCAAAGTGGCCCTTTTTGATTCATCTCTTGCTGGCAATGTTGAAGACAAGTGGTTTGATGGAACACAGACACAATTATTGAGTACCATTCCTAATATAGAAGAGAGTGTTTTGGTGTCTATGAAACACACAGTGGATAAATTAATTCAAAGGGAAGTGGGACTTGTTGCATGTCAGAAAGTTGTCCATCCAACACTTCAGAGATATTTGACTAAAAAGGTACAATTTAAAACAATGTCTATGTTATATTGCAAAAGCCATACAAACTATTACTTGCCAGAACAATTTTTACATCACTAACAAGTTTCAGGGACCATGGAGTATGTTAATAAGTGGGGGGGGCTGATATTTAAAAAAAATTGAATATAGAAATATATACATTAAAAAAAAGGAGAAAAATTAACCGCTGTTTAAAACATTTTTGTACTATGACCTATATATAGTTGAATATACTTTATTTGGCGTTTGTTTCACCAATATACCATTTTCTGGCCATTTTTTGTCCAAGCAGTGCAAAAAGTGGGGGCTGTAGCCCCCCTGCCTCTGTGGTCGCTGTGTTTAGAATACCATGTGGGCTTACACAGTTGATCTGCGACTATAAATAACAGTTTTCTGGGGGTTTTTGTTTGGTCTTTTATTATACATTTACTTCCTTAATTTTCAAACAGTTCTTTTAAGCAATACTAATGCCATTCACCATGGTATTTACATTATTGGTGATGCGAAACCTATTATTTTTAGGGAATATATTGCATTGAGAGGTTATCACTTACTCATATTGAAGCAGTCCAAAAATTAACTGGTGCAACAAGGCTCAGTACATTCCAAGGAAGCATTGACTTGAAAAGTTTTGGATCACTTGCCAAGATTGAAGAAATGGTTGTCCATAAAAAGAAGTATAATTTTTTTTGTCAGAAAATTATTGTAAAAAGTATTATTTTGACATTTTCAAAATATTTTCAGATTTCTGCATTTAATACCTCATCAAGCATCAAATCCTATTTCTACTCTGATATTATGTGGACCAGATGAAACATGTCTGAATGAGCTACAGTTGGTTTGTTCTTCAGTTTTAACAAGTTTAAAGCAATTAGTTTACCATCCATTTCTTGTACCTGGTGCTGGTTGCTTTGAAACACATCTTGCATCAATTTTAAATCAAAGCTTACAAGATAATAAAAGCCATGAGAATGAACTTGGATTTAGCAAAGGTGAGGTCAGGCTATTGACAGGTTGGTGTGTATCCATTACTGTACTTCCTGTAAACCTTTCTTTCCAGTGAAATTCTTTACCTACAGTGACCATCACAGCATACCAAGTAGATTACACATTGTAATGATCAACTAAGGACGGCTTGCATCACCAATAGTATAATTACTATATTCTGGTACCAGATGTAAAAACATTTAGCACAGACTACCTTAGTCTTTTTATATATGTACATAGAGATACTTTAACTATTGGCATTGGAAGGTTACCTGGGATTATATGACCTTAGCCAGAGTGAAATCCATTGAGTGGCTGATTGTGGCTGGTACTGCTACATTTTACATTTTGTATTCCATATAAGATATGTGTGCCCACGTTTGCATTTTACAGTACATTTTTCTTAATTTAGGTCAATATCATGAAGGGTTGACACCAATAGCATCTATCTTTCTTCAAATTGCTAGAAGTATTAGTCACAATAATGATGACCATTTTGTTGACACCAAAATGCACCACCATTGGATTACTCCACCATTTTATAACCAAACCACCAAGCAACTTCAAAATTGTTTGTGTCATTTAGTCTCAAGTTCTCCAGACACTGAATGGTATATGACTGAAGAGTTATACAGTAAAACTGATAATAACCTTGTGGGCAAGCAGTCAAATATAACACACAAGTTAGGAACAGAATATAAAAATGCAATACTTGATGTTATGAGTATGAAACTGCATGGGATTAAAACAGCATTTGAAACTGCTAATATGGTTTTAAGAGTAAAGCATTTTATAAAGGAAATAGCTTGATTAGATAAAATAAAGATGTTTATGATTGTGCCTCATTGCTATTTATACTTATTAAGCCATCAAAATTTGGTTGTTCTTGGGTTAAAAATCATTAGAGTGAAAACATGCTATCCTCTACAGATCTTCAATTTGAAATGAGAAATACAAATCAGAAAAAAAGTGAACAATGTGACATTCATATGTGATAATTATTTTGCTACATGGTAATTAACTGAAGTTTTCAAACTATTAAAGTTCTCATTCTTACTGTATACACAATTTCCTCATAAAAACTAATGCGATTACCTCTAGTGTTTAAAACTAAAAAGACCAATCTTCAATTTCTCACATAATACACAATTTCATGCTTTACATTTCTTTTCTAAATATTTTCATTTGTTTCTTAGAAAGAAGAAAACATTGTTTTTTCTATGTATTATTATTTCTTCAGTTACAATAAGTGTTCCATGAAAAATTACATTTGCGGTGTTACACTGATGTCACCTATCAGTCTAGCATACAGTGTATGACATGGTCAATATAAAACTGCTTTTGGTTCTGGGCTTTTGATTAATTTCTTTACATGGCAGAACAGTGGCAGATCAAGCTGTGCTTATAATAAATACAGATTCATTTGGCCTAAAAAAGTTGAACATAATACATCAAAATTTATCCCAGCGGTACATTACAAGTAGACATGCACACACACATATATAAAATTAAAAAAGAATATATTATTACAGTACTATATTTGGAAACATATAGATACCTGTCTGAATCATCAGTAGAAAGAAGTCCAATTCTTTTGACAACTTGTAATCCATCACTTACCCTTCCAAAAATAGTGTGCTTACCTTGATAATGAAAAAAAATGCATATTTCTCTCTAGTTAGATAAAAACAACATTTCACTTTGAAGTTATTTCACAGTTTGTTCTAATGACCATCTCCTGGGACTGTCTGGTAACTTTTGTGTCATGCCTGAACATTTTTGGTAACTGGCACCATAAGTAATTTATTGGTACTACTTTTTTTGATATCATTCATTTTGATTCTCAAGAACAATTCTCATATCATTAGGGATAGAGGTGGTACCCACCCCTACCTTATAGGTAGTAGCCAACAAAACAGGAGCCATCTGGTTAGCTCCAACTATAATCGACTAGCTAAGGTATTCTCATAATTTTTAACTTACCATCTAACCATTGAGTTGGAGCTAATGTTATAAAGAACTGACTTCCATTGGTATTTGGACCACTAGAATAAAATAATAGTTAATATATTGGTATGAAACAGGGCAGAGTTACTCAAAGGCTGGTTAGCACTAACCCAGAGTTAAACATTAACCCACTGTTTTAGTTCAATGTGTTAGAATCCAAAGTTTTTATTCAAAGTTCATATCATAACTCTAATAAACCAATTTCCAACAGTTCTGTTAAAAAGCAACAAGGTGTCAACAAAGCAGGCTCCAATAATTTTGCTTTTCAACTTTTCACTAACCCACGGTTAAGCTAACCGAGCTTTGAACAACCGGCCCTTGAGCTAATGTTGTAAAGAACCAACTAGCATTTCTATTTAGACCACTAGAATAAAATAAATAACAGTTAACATTTTAGTATGAAACAAAACAATAGAACACATTTGTAATTGAACAATATAAAATAATATCCAGTGAATTTTTACCTGTTGGCCATGGAAAGTATTCCAGCACCAGTATGTTTTAATTCTCTAATTATTTCATCTTCAAATGTTGGACTGGTTAAAAGCATGATTAAAAAATAAAAACTTATTTGTAAATTGTTACCATATATATTACAGTGAAAACATGTATAGTTCTCTTAACCTGATAAACATGTTCTGAATGCATTCCAAAACATGTTTGCTGTGCCTTCTGGAACACATTCACTATGCATTCCACATGAAATATACAAATTTTGTGTAATGGAATGCATTTAGGAACGTGTTCCAGAACATGTTCCTGACAAATTTTCTGGAACAAATGATGCTGTAACTGATAACATTTTATAAAATAACATGTATAAATAAAGTGTGCTGATTGGTTAATAGCTATGTGGTATAAGAGTATCCAAACATGGAAATTTCCCACCAAAATGTAAATAAAGTTTTATTTATTTTCGCGTGTTGTTATTTTATAAAAGAAATACCAAATGGTTTTCTCCATGTTGGAAACTCTGATCCAAACACTTGGGATGTAGCTTGACTTTTCGTACGCTTTTCGAAAGTTTCGCAACATCCCGCGTGTTTGGATCAGAGTGTCCAACATGGAAAACCATTTGGTACTTCTTTAATCCCAACAGGAAGTTGTGGGGTTTTTTATATTGACTTTTATTATATGTCGGGCGAGTCCGAACACGCGTATTTGAACGCTGATTGGCTAACGTGCGGGTGCGTACTTTTCCGTACGAACTCGGTGTATGTTCGGTTAATAAGTATATTATATAGTACCCAGTTCAAAGTGCGAACCCAAATGACGAGTTGTATTCTATTAAAACAGACATTTTATTCGACAAAGAACGCGTCATTTGAACTACGATTGGTTTAATAGTCGTAGGACTATTCTATGGCGAAATACCTTCTTTATATTTGTATATTCTGGACAGTGATTGCCGACAGGGTGATCCTGCTATGCAAACTTTATTCATTACCATTATTCATTTCTTAGCAATTCATTGTTTTTAGGATTCTTAAACATGAAAATATCTCACATAGCAGGACCAAAATGTCGTATTGGTACGCTACTAATTCTGGATATCATTGACAAACAATAATGATCCATTCTTACATCAAATACTGCATTAAATGCAAACTGCAAAGCTTCCAGTATACTTGGACTTAATCTGGTCCTCTCAGATTCCTTTGTGTCGAACATCTTCTCCGCATCAAAATTTTCAACTGCGCTATCCAGTGCTGCACAAATCTTACATCTGAGATTTCTCATTGATTCCTGGAAAGTAAAATTTCTGATGATAAGTATAATACATACAAGCGAAAAAAGAACGAGGCCAATATCCTCCTGTTCGGACCGAACTAGCTCACTCAATAAACTATTTATTATATGACTAAAAACGAAAATCAAAAATTCCCGTCCAATCTGGCCGGTCCGTACTGTTGGTTTCTGACCGCTCAGGAACCAATCAGAATGCTTGATTTTAGTGGATGGACCGATGAACTAGTCATATAATAAAGAGTAGTTCATTTATTTGATGGTATATTCACAGCTAATCAGTTTAATTTTTTAGCAACTTCAAGGTTCATCCGGCAAAACTGCTACACTTTATCTTTATTTTTATTTTCTTTTGTTCATTCTCTCTGTGTTCTTGCTTTTGTCGTATTGTTTATGCAGTGTGCAGACTGGGGTCGTATATGACCCCATCCGTCGTCTAAGGGTTGATATAAACGATATCACTTACTTTAATTTGATTTTCCATATCAATCAATTCATGATGACATGATGTGGAACTTGAAAAACATTTCACAGCTTTGTTTAATTCTTTCTTAAAACTTTCAAGATGCTGTTGGAGCTCACATGAAGTATAGGCAACAATGGCTAAGTTCTCCACCTACAGAGACGAAATACTGGCATATGACTGGAAAACACGAAAAAGGACTGGCACTAGTTGTCAAATAGAAATTCCATTTTCGATCAAAGCCGCTAATTTTATGACAGACAACAAGACTTATAATTTTGTTTATTAAACATAATTACTAAGTTTCCGCAAGTTTCATCAATGAAAAGTAAAGATATAGCTAAGTGATTAAAAACAGCAAAATGGATTTCTATTCTCTTCCTAGTTCCAGGCCTTTTGCTCACCTACATATATATATATATATATATATATATAAAATCAAACAGCGAAAAGGTAGTGAACTGCCAAATGTGTGAATAGGTTT
>JAOBAZ010177876.1:0-10458 GCA_026546875.1 Pteroeides caledonicum | reverse complement strand
TTTATATACTCTGATATAAACACGCGGGATGTTGCAAGACTTTCGAAAAGCCTAATAAAAACACGAGCCGTAGGCGAAGCAAAGTCGAGCAACGTCCCAAGTAACATCCCCATAATTATACATGATTGTATCTCCCGTCTAATTTTTTAATTTTCTAATTTGTTTTATTTTGTTTTTGTTTTAGGGCATTATCGGAAAACGGCTGGGACTACCAAAAAGCTGCCGAAGTGTTTAAATCTTTGCAGTCTCAAGGAAGCATACCGTCAGAAGCTTTTGTCAAATGATCTAGCTTTGAAGGTTGCCGTGATTGTAGGAGTAGTTGTAGCAATGTGAACTGGATTTCCTGTACATACATTAAGTACCAACACAGTCACTGGAAACACCTCCACAACTTAAAGTTTTAAGTACCTTGGAACAACTAGGGAATATGTTGTATTATGCTATACAGTATTCCTTCAGGGTGTATATGGAATGTTTTAATTCTTCATGGAAACTCATCTAAATTCATTTTTTTGAAAAAACCTGATGCGTCAAGTTCATTTGACGTTTTCTGTGATATTTTATGATTTTTCTTCATTTTACATCCAATCCTGTTGATCATCCTAGTTCCTTGGATGCAATACGATTCTCTGTGTTTATCAGTTTTCTTCTGTTGGGATGTTATTAGAGATGTGCCGGATACCACATTACCGGATAGTACCTGATATTGCAAAATTACCGTATATTGCCGGATATTACATTACCGGATACCGGATACTGTTGAATATCGCAAAATTACCGCACACCGGATACTGCCGGATACCACATTACCGGATACTGTCGGATGTCGCAAAATTACCATTACTCCCCATTTTATTTAAATTACCTCCCATTTTTAAAATATCCCAGAAAGTCCGTCCCGAAATCTGTATGGGACGAAGAAAGTCAGCCCGGCTAAAATCCGAAAGACATTTTGTGCCGAAAAAGGGAAATAGTGGACATTTTTTACAGTCAGACATACATTATAGACTTATTTAGAAGTGTTATTAAGCTCTTAACATTAACAATGTACTATTCTTTAATACTACTTTATACATGCAACAAAAGTCGGTCCCAGAACGTAGGGCACCCCCCAAATTTTTTTGAGTGTCCCCCCTGATTGAAAAAGTGAAACAGACCGATCTTTAGAGAAAGTTATTGAATTTGAAAATTTTGTTTAACGAACGCGTTACGCACCTGCTTTTTATTTATAGTAAATATTTCGCTATGTTGTATGGCTTGCGTTTATTACTTGCTCAAATGTTGAAACCCAGCGCTTTATCAATTGAATATTACACAAGACCGTGTCATAACTGATACGGTCTCGTACGTCAAAATGGGCCACCCAACAGTAATAATCAGATATTTTGACACTTATTACTAATTTACGAAGAAAAAGAAAAAAATTATAACCGTAGAGAATGTAGAACAATTGATCCGAAATTCTGATATTTAGAAAAAATTTCTTGATCAATTCTTACTAAATATCCTATCCTTCATTGACACTAATGTACAACAAATACAAGCGTCACGTCCGTGTTGTATTTGCATCTGAAACCACTTAACGTTGACTTGATGTTGTATATCTCGAGTTATGTTGTATATTATAAACAGGAGCTTAATATCAATTCAGAATGCGAATATTGTTACAATAAAATCACCATGTTTTGGTTTAGATGTATATTACAGTAGCCAGATAAATAGTAACCAAAATGTTCCCTGGCTCGTATTTAGTTACTATTAACTCGAGTCATAAATGACCATGAATTATTTTACAGTAAAAGAACGCGTTGGTTTTTCCTAAAGTTTGAAAACCTTTGGAAAATGTGTTTTTTCAATGTAAGAATGCTCGTTATTGTTTACTGTTGTGTACCAGCCAAACCTGTCTACCTGTCAAAACATAATATCCTTGGTCGATGAAGCATAAGAAACAGAACGGAATATTTCCAAGGAAAGTTAGTGTTATTTTCTATCGTATTATTATTCATGACAAGATGAGTTAGCTGTTCTTATTTGATGGTAAATAAACACTAAAGACCACAAGATAGTATTTCTGGTCAAAAGACAAGGTAAGTCAGATGTTACGAAGTAAAATCTTCAATCAGTATTTTCGCCAATTATTTTTATCAAAACGATGGGTATTACTTCGAACCACTCACTGTTTATTGAACTAACTTTTAGTGATTAAACAGTTCACAGATTGACAAGAAACAATACTATTTAGTTATACTACGTGTTGTGTAAAACCATTGGCCACAGGCACTGGTCCATGACGTCCTCGTGTAGGAGAGACCATTATCAGGCGATGTGAAATTTTGCTTGAAATCGCAAAAGTCGGTTTTGTGCAAACGAACCGCTAAGCAGTATACATTGGTCTTGTAGCTAAGTTATAGTGAGAATTACACTTCGTATTTTTTGCAGCAGTTGAGTAACACCCGACACAGACACCGCACACAAATTAATAACAAATCATAAGTATTTTCATTCCTAAAGCAGTAAAAATTGTATGAGTTGGAACGTTCGCTGGATTTTTTACTAAATTTGGTGTTCTCTGACTTTCTATTATGCTCCTATACTCGACGTGAGTGGTGCTTATGAACTGTTTTTTTCCTTATACTCGATATTGGTGTATCCCTGAATTGTTTATTTTTTCTCATATTCTCCATGTTGGTGTGCCCTGGGATTGGTTTTCTCTTATAATCCATAGTGGTTATTTTTTGCTATACTCCATATTAGTGTACCTCTAAACTAGTTATTTTTCTTCTGTATTCCATATTGGTGTACCTCTGAACTGGTTATTTTCTCTCCCATACTCCATATTGGTGTATCCCTGAACTTCCATGTTGGTGTACCCCTGAACTGGTTATTTTCTCTCCCATACTCCATATTGGTGTATCCCTGAACTTCCATGTTGGTGTATCCCTGAATTGGTTATTTTTTCTCCCATACTCCATGTTGGTGTACCTCTGAACTGGTTATTTTTTTATTATTTAGAATGCAGTTGTTTTACACCACTGTCGTACTTGGTTACGTTCTCTTTTATACCTCCATGGGAGAAGGTCAGTATGGGCAATCATATATCTAGGTCATTACTGTGTACTTTTCAGTATCTCACTGTCTATTATATAATAAACTATATTTACCCATGTATATCATTGTTTTTATTAAGGTAAAGATGACCTAGATTATGTCGACGATATTCCACCATGGGGCTACGGAAGGACTAACGACGAAGGTAGACAGCGGTCACGTAACTACGTAGGGGAGGGGAGGGAAGGGAAGAGGCACAGTCGATCCGCACGTTGTATGCCAATGAGGTTATTGGTAGCAACATCTTAACAATCCCATAATAATTTATTAGGTACAACGACATTCATCAAAGCATGACTTATTTGCATACAAAATACTTGATAGCCATACCGACCTGATTAAAAAATTCAAAAATGTTATCTTTACTATAAAATGATATCTTGTGAAATATACCTGATCCAAACACTAACCGTAAATTTTATACCATTTAAACTTCATATGCTACAGTAAATATGTTTGCAATAAACTTTTACTGGCGTTGTTTACCGCGTAAGCTCAAATAGAAAATCAACTAATTTAACTTCCAATGCAATATAGCTTTAATGCAAATAAGTCATGCTTTGATGAATGTCGTTGTACCTAATAAATTATTGGGATGGTTAAGTCGCTGTTACCAATAACTTTAGTGTTTTAGAGTGTTTTCATACACGTGACCACCAGCCATGCAATAGGAGATTTCTCAATAACAAAAGACCAACATAGCCGCTGTTTCATTGTTTTGGGACACCAACATGGCCGACGTGACGTCATGTGAAACGCTCTATACAACGTGAGGTACGGGAGAGAGGTGCGCGCTTTTCTTTTATACCGGCCCCAAATACGAATTTCACACTACTTCAAAAAGATGCCACACACATGCTACCATTTGAAGAGCACCAATAACTGAATTTATTTTAAAACAATTAACAATTGTTAACATTTTTCAAATAAATTCAGCCACCACACCTAAGGGGGGGAACGCGCAACCACAATTTTGTACTGGGATGGCATGCCGAGCACTGAAGATATACCATGGTCCTAGGGGTCCAGGGACATGCCCCCGGGGAAAGCGTTTAATTTTCTGGTCTGCACAAGTGCATTTTTGGCATGTTTCACAATTTTTGAAGATTATAAAATACCACTTTTCATTTTTTTATTCCATTGCGATTTCTTGGTACTCTTTAAATGGTAGCATGTGTGTGGCATTTGCTGGCTTTAGCCCCCCCTAGTTTTGCTGTAAGAGGTACTTCATGTAACAGACACTTCTATATAACAGACAGCAAGACTAAGGTTTATTATATTTACTTTTATATATTTACATAATGTGTACCGCTAAACAACGAATACATCTAAACAACGAATGTAATTCCGAGTACAAAAATACGCCAGTCAAGTGTGTCATTAACGTTTTTTTGAGTTATTTTGTTTCTTTTCTCTAGTCTACGGTGTAAACGACTGGAAGAATATTTCAAAGATTTGTAATGGCAGACGCCAGTCGCCAATAAACATTCGCCATAGCTACACACGACGGAAAAGGCATCGTTCAAAGATTTCTTTAAGGTACACGCTTAACACTGGTCGTGTCTACGGCGTTCTCAAAAACAATGGCCACTCGCCAGTATTTACTGTGAATGTTTCACGAGCGTCAGTTCAAATGACGAACGTTCCTCATCATCGAAAAGACCCTTATATATTAAAAAAGATTTATTTTCGATTTGGCTGTACGGAAAAATCTGGCTCGGAACATCAGTTTGAAGGCATCCCAACAGCTGGCGAGGTAAGTTTTTTTATTGTTACGATTTATTATGTCTGTCTGTCTGTCTGTCTGTCAATTTCGTGCCTTTAATCACTTGTCACAACATGATTATTTTTGTGAAACTGTTTGAACTTTGTGTTTTGTTCAGGGAAATGAATACCTGAGAGAAATTTGAGACAGAAAACTAATAAAGTTAACGAAATACTGGAAACCTTTAAACGAGAAATGGATTTCCATTTTATAACTTACCCTTCGACTTTCCCAGTTTTTAGAATCACTTGTATTGTATTGTTTGAAAACTATATATTATAATCTGCTTAATACGTATTCGGCGAGTAAATGACGTTAAAGAGATTTTCTGTGGCTTTTTAGATGCATTTGGTGTTTTATAATGACAAGTATCGAACGCTTGATCGAGCAATGTCCAAAAGAGATGGTCTAACGATTCTAGCTGTTTTATTAGGGGTAAGAATTTTTTTTTTGAGTTTATTTTTTTATAGTTTTGTGTAAGTTTTTTCCTTATTTTTGCAGGGTGATATAAATTACAACAGAGGACTCACGGATATAACCAAACATTTACCAAGGATTATTCAGCCAGGTTAGTGTTATTAGTGGTGCAGCTGGGTTATGAGTAACAAGGACACCAAAATGTTTTGAAATGTGTACAGCTGTGTAGTTGTAGCAAACTTTTGCATGGTTACGTTGATATACTAAAACAATTGTTTACCTTCCTTCGGTTTATAGGGGAAGGATATTCGTTCAGTATTCTTCCCTTGTTTATATTCACTTCGGTAAGTAATTGATATTACTGTTATTAGGCGATGAGGTGGATTTGAAACATGGGGTGAGGCTAACTTATCTTCTTCCTGAAATCAATGGCAAAAGGCTAAGATACTACACTTATAAAGGTTCTATTCCAACTCCTCCTTGCTACGAAAGTGTTCGTTGGTTTATAATGAAGAGTCCGATAGCAATAACAAAACAACAGGTATAGCAATAACAATTGTTTGGTGGTCTTGATGGTCTTGATGGTGACGTATAATACGGTGGAGCTATCTCCATCGTATTGCACACTGCATTTATATGTAGTATATTACACTACACTGGCACACACTTTATCTATATGTAATCTGTGTTAATTTGGGTGATATAGTGTAGTTGTGGGCATGTGGCGTGGATGTGGTGTGGATATATGATGGGATATAGTGTCATGAATATTGTCGTTTCATTGGGTAACCTGGTTGGGTGTGATTGGAGTGCATTTGTTGTACTTAAGTTTCCGTACCCTTACGAAAATTCCACATGTTGTGTTTCAAATTCACATGTGAATCACATGTGAACACATGTGATTCACATGTGGTTCACGTGTGAAATTGGAACGTAACATGTGAAATTTTTGTAAGGGATAGAAAATATATTTTTCTTACTTTCTTTTCACATTTTTCTTATGATTGAAAAAAGCCTGAATATCTTGTGACACCATCGGGAAAATGTCGTGTAATTCCCAAGAATGAATCAAAAAAATAAATCAAATTCCTCGATAAAACTTTGTCACTGTACTTATCTCATCAAACTTTAAGTTGAGGCAAAAAAATTTTGCGTGCATGGAGCTTTAAGGGTGCTTTTGACTGGAAAATCTGGATTTTAGGATTTCCCAATAAAACGACAAATCCGAAAAAGAATTTTGACGAAATTAAATCCATGACCGAGATGGATTTTGTAACTTCAAAATATCTTTTCAGACTTGTCGATTTATTGGGAAATCCTAAAAATCCAAATTTCAAAATCCAAATCCAGATTTGCCAATCGAAAACACCCTAAGCCTAATAAGGATCATAAATTGCTCGTTTAGAACATTGTTTTTCTGAAGTTAACACTATTTTTTATGTTTCTTTACAGTTGAGCGAGCTAAGATTGCTGCAAGGAGGAAATGGAAGAATGTGTGATAACTTTCGTGATGTCCAGCCATTTCATAACCGAGTACTTTCCTTGTATCTTTGAAGAACGATGTTTAACAATGTTCCTTTTAACTTAAAACGTTCTAAACCTCTGAATCTTGTTTTATAAGGCACATGGAAAACTTACCATGGTAAATCTACTTGCTGCAAACTGCAAAAGCAATTTCTTAAGTATAAGGACCTTAATGGTTTAAATTTAACCAGAGTAATAAAAAATCAACATCTGGCACAATAATTTGAAGTCTGTAATTTTTGGAGTTTTAAAAACTCTCTTTTTAGACTTTTATATAATATATATCGATTTATACCAAAAAAAATATTCATAAACACCTTGGTAAAACTTGCCAATGTATAAATTTGATGTAATATATTAACAATATATATATGGATAAAGTTAGTTGTGTTTTGATGTGTTCTTTGTTTATTTATTTTTATTATATGGCAAGTGTTAATTTTGGTGAAATAACGCGTTGTGATTGGCTTAGCAGTATCTTTGACATTCCTTTTCCGTAATGGACTAGATTACCCAGAACCCCATATACGAGAGAGTTAGGACATCTATTAATTGTTTTCAAGTTGGAGCGAAAGTGGCGGAAAACAATAGATCGCCGCCATTTTTCATCCAAAAACGACTAAATTTAAAGGATTTGTTAATTCTTTAAAGCTCAGTGTCATATATATATGCCATCAGCAAAACAAAAGAACAAAGGAGAGAACAAAGAAAAAACAATGGAAGAATAATAAACAAAAGAAAAAGATTTTGTGCCTTAAAGGGTTAACAATATGTGACTCAACCCTCTTAACCCTTAAACGACGGATGGGGTCGTATACGACCCCATCTGTGCATTGCAGAAACAAGACGATAAAAGCTTAAACAAAAGCAAAAACAAAGAACGAAAAGAAACAAAAGGAAAAAATTCAGGCGTTAAAGGGTTAATAAAGGGCCCTGGGATTACAGATTTCAAATGATGCATTGTTGGTTTTGTTTGTTGAGCAGAAATGCTTGATGGCATGACTGACAAACGTGTTGTTAGGCCCTGTTTATATGGAAAAGAGTTGGCTCGGGTTCTAGGGACACCCTTCTACACGAGTCAACTTTGCTGTGCGTTTAGATGAGACGATGAGTTTAGATGCGACGGTGTTTGCTGCCTGTTTAATTACATGTAAGACCACTTTGCTTCGACCTTGAGCAGGGACAACTTTGCCTCGGTTAGGCGAGCTACGTTTATATGATGAAAAGCTGACTCGTCTACCAGGGTCACCCTTTTTCAAAAGAGGGTTAGCCTCCCCCAAGGTGACCCTGTCAGCCGAGCCAAGTGAAAGGCGCTCTCATGTAAACGGTTATCTTGCATAAAAAGTAAT
This sequence comes from Pteroeides caledonicum, assembly GCA_026546875.1. NCBI lineage: Eukaryota > Metazoa > Cnidaria > Anthozoa > Scleralcyonacea > Pennatulidae > Pteroeides > Pteroeides caledonicum. Next base: position 2,295 of record JAOBAZ010177876.1, on the reverse strand, counting down.
TGTATGAAAAATTGTCTCACCCAGGGTGACTCGGGTAGAAGGGTGTCCCTATTACCCGAGCCAACTCTTTCCCATGTAAACAGGGCCTTAGACTCACTTGCGTGGCCTTTACTAAGAGTTAATATTTGATAATGTCAGACAAACCAAATTTCGTACCAACACCAATTATTTTGATGTTCCTTATAATAGCTGTCACGATTCGAAGGAAATACATTTAAATTACGTGTATTACATATTTTATTTTTTTAAGGCCAAGATACCTAAGAATTAACAACTGCAAAAAGTGCTTAAGGATTAAGAACTATATTTAAAATTTGTTACCAGTATATAACCTAAAGCGTGAAAACATTTCTCGAGTTGTCTAAAACAGTAAAATTAATATAAAACTTATTATTTACATGCATTTGATGATTTATTCTCTCTTTTCAAACTTGTCAAGACATGCAGGCGTCCCAAGGGACATGTACGTAAAACGTTTTCCCCAATCAGGAATGAATAAAAGTTATTTTAACCAATCAGAAAGCCCAGTCGAGTTGTTTTAAATACTGATTTATTCAAAAACGTCTCGACCGTTGGTTTTTTATCTCAAAGTGAAACTCCAACGGCCCTCATTTTAAGTCTGTCCAGGTATGGCGTTGGAACGGCGACTTCTTGTCTATTCATGGCTGTATTTCAAGCCGAAGCATAGGCCAAAGTTACCCACAAAGAAAGTCTTTTTTTGAGGTGAGTTATTGTTGTATTGTGTACTTATTTGGTTTCTTTAAACGCCTTCATTACGACTTGTATTGTCTTCCCGCCTTCTTTCCGAACGTGCTACACTACATAATCGCTTTAGTGTCCTTTAAGTTCGACATGTATACTCCGACACTAAGTTGTGTATGTTGTAAATATTTCCAAAAATGGTAGCCGTTTTTCTCTGAGTTTGTTAAATGTTTAAAGGGTTTGTTTAATGTTAAATACATGGTTTGAAGTTCTTTATTCGGCATACTTTCATTGAACACTACGGCACGTGTCCTGAAAGACAAGCATGATATTTAGCCCAAAGCAACACTTGCCTTCCCAATGAAACTATAGTATGTCGCCGAAGTCTAGTTTGGAACTATAAAAAATTATTTTACATTTAAAAAAAACTAAAATTTTAGCTGTTCGACGCTATGCATTTCAAGAAGACTGTGACAGAAGCCGGCGTTAGTTTAGCAACGCATGGCGGACCGAAATTAAACTATATTATTAACAGATAGGTTTAATTGTGTCCGGATTTCTTAAACCAAAACTAATATTTTTTCAGTTATCATAAAATGTTAGTACTTGTATGCCTAAACTGAGCTCAACAAAAAATATTGTTTTTATAATCATTAGTCGTGCGGAGATAATACACTATATACCGAATAATTTTGTTGGGTGGGCCTGCTATCCTATGATCACAAGCACTGTTCTGAGTGTTCTCACTTTTTAAGGAAATTTTTAAGGAAATATCGAAAGCAAAATACTCTACTGTACCGACCAATTTTGCAAGGTTAATAATTAAATAATAATTTAATAAAATAATAATTATATCTCCCGACTAGAACGAGGAATAAGTTTATTAAAACATGCATTGTTTTTGTATGGGTCTGTACGCCAGTTCCGTGCGGAAAAGTACGGAACACGGTCCTGCACGTTAGCCAATCAACGCTCAATTACGACAGTTCGGACTGATAAGACATATAATAGAATTATTACATGTTCTTTGTGTGATGACAATAAAAAAATATCTTGAATGGCAACACAAACAATTTTAAACCTTTTTAACAATTTCAGAAAAGGTAACTAACAAACGTTAGGTGTTTCTTTCGTTAAACATTTCTATGAATTTTTTCTTTCCAGGAACTATATAGCGGACCAATCAGTCTTTCATGCTCCACTCTTCACCCATGGTCATCCAAGACATACTGTAAGGTTAGAGAGAAAATGTGGCATGCATGGACAGTTTAGTTATGGACTTAGTGGCAGACGGATGTAGTGTCTGCTGTCCATATAAGGTAGGAAATGAAAAACCTGACAGAACAATTGATGTGGTTGTCAGTCAACTAACCATCTATATTGTAAAATAATGTGATATTTCACACTGAGATGGTTCACCAGGCAACGCCAATTGTCCTGGATCAGTTTTTTCAAGGTGTACAATGCTTACAAATTGTGGTAGTGTGCACCATAGGATAGATGTGTAGAATTTAGATAGGTAAGGAGAGTTAAGTTCAAACTTTCTTTGTTTGGATTTAGCTTTTCTTGGGCGTCCATTGCACTTCAGGGTTG
>JAOBAZ010177764.1:0-18149 GCA_026546875.1 Pteroeides caledonicum | reverse complement strand
TTCCGTGTTTATATACTCTGATATAAACCCGCGGGATGAAGACTTTCGAAAAGCGTAATAAAAACACGAGCCGTAGGCGAGTGTTTTTCAGCTTTTCGAAAGTCGAGCAACATTCCAAGTGTTATAAACACAGGGAAAACATTTTATATTTCTTTTATAAAATATCAGGCTTAAAATATTGAAATTTTAGAAAATTATCCCACACTGAAAAAAGCATGGGAAAAACGTGTTTATGTACTCTGATATAAACATGCTAACTGACCAATCAGCACTTGCAATTACCTCATTGTGTCAAGCATGCCCAAGGCACTTTCCATGTCTCTAAGCAACAAAAAAATATTAAAAACTCTACCATACAGTTCAGTAGGACAACACAGCACAGTCCAGTGCACTGCAATACAGTATAATACTGAAGTGAAACTAAGTATTTAGCACAATTTCACTACATAATAACCTCATCCAGAAATTATGATAGGCTGACATTATTTATAAAATGTATTTATATCATATGTACTTACCCACTTTGACTATAACCAGTTATAAGTGAAGCATAAACCTGTTCAGTAACAGGGATTTTTAATGTCTTCATCATGCCTAATACCTCCCTTGTCAAAAAAAACACAAAATATTAGAAACAATGTACTTATACCAGCAGTTACCTATAGTGAACCTTTTATAAAAACAACAACTTTACAACTTACAGTGATCCCACCATGTCTCCTTTCTCAGAGAAAGCTTGTATAAATAAAACCAATGTAGTCTACAATAAAGTTATAGTGAAAACTATAAGGTAAGCAAACAGTGTCAGAATGACTACAGAAGAAACAGCTGGTGTGCAAAAAATGGTAGAATTCATGCATTCATAATGTATGCTCTTGCCTGGACAACTATAGTAAAATTGTTTGTAAAATTATCTTATTAATTAGCAGTTGGCACTGTTGTGCATGGCTTAGGTGAATGCAAGGGGGGGGCAATGCATATGCTCCCCACCAAAATATTTTACCAGATGTGTTTGGGACAACACCAAAAATGACTTGCACTCTCTTCAATAAATGTTTTACTAATAAATATGTATTACCGGCCTGACCTATTTGTTTTATTTTTCTCCTAATTGTGGTATGACCATCCTCTGTTCAGGTTGATTTTGAGAGGTTACAAAATTTACAGCATGGCTCCTCAGAGACTTGTCCACCCCCCCCAAAAAAACATGAAAAATCCATCCCTGGTTAAGTATCCAGTTACAGCCAGGGTCATCACCAGTGAGTTAAAACAATGAACTGTATTGTTAGCATTCAAAGGTTAATATCATAGTTTTTTTACCCTTGGACAACTCAAATTGTTCCTAGTTAAAAATTAAATAATTTTTTTACATATATAGCCAGAGTGAAATAATAAAGATTGTTATATAGTTGTGTATAACACAGTAACCAATCACATAACACAATGTGATTGGTTAATTTGTGGTCACATGACTTTGGGTAAATACATTGTATCCTGCTGGGCAAGAAGTGACCAATTGTTGCATGCTCACTCCCTTATTAGCTTGTTGTTCTGACGAAGTGGAGTATATTGCATGAATGCTTTTTCTATTTATTCTTTGTCTAGTTGTTCCCTCAGGAGATAATTAGTTTTGTTTTCCCTTGACTCTCAATCTCCCTTGCAAGCAGACATTATGTGTATAATACTTTCAGCAGCTGGATACAAAGTAAGTTTACCCCGAGCTAATTTGCTGGATGTATTCATGCTATTATAGAAATAAGAACTATGTTATAATTATGTTGCAGTAAAGTATATGAAATACCATAAAGTGACATACTTGATTTGGCTCAATATTATTTTCCTTCATTTCTTCAAGTATTTCTAATGGGCTAAATAAGTGATGGTTTTGCAAGAACACTGATAATAAAATATTATAATGGCTGACATCAAATTTGATACCTAACAATAAAATAAAACAACATTAACCCATTGGGTGGCAATGCTGGCCTTAATTTAAATTTGTCAGGAAAAACCCTAATGCCATCAATGGGTTAAAATCTTTTTTACAAACAGAATTTTAGGTGATAAAAAAAGATGATAACAATTTTTAGCTGTTTATACTAAACGTTCAACAATATTTTATCTAGCTAATCAGAGTAAAAATATGTTTTTAGTTTACAGAACATTGTATTTTTCATTTTTTGCATGTTTTACATCTATGGACTGGTTCCCTTACCTTTCTCTTTTAACTCTTTCCAAAAACGTTTTACTAATTCAGTTCTCCTTTCTGGCAAGCAAGTAAATAGTTGAGTACCACAATTTCTTATTAGTTGATAAACTAACAGTGGTGGCACATCTCGCTCTAAATACAAGACAATAAACATTAGAAAAAGTAATATTTAATATTCTGCCGCTGGTTAAAAAAACTAGACCGAGGGTGGGTACGGTTTAGGTAAATGACAGAAGCATAGAAAACGGGACCAGCGGAGAAAAATGCCGGGATCTTCTGGTAGTAAAGCACATATTTAGCCCTCATAATTCCAACATCAACACTTAGTCCTAGTATAGTATTCCATTCGTGCTATGATTTATAAGTTTATTACCTTCGGCATTCTTTATGACTTCAAAAGCTTGAGTCAAAGTTTCCTCATTTCGCACAGAACCAAGCCTTTGAGATATTCGATGTAAGTCACTGGACGAAGTACCACTCAATTCAGAATCCTCACCCTCACCAGTCAAACTGCCTTCACTGCCAGAATCAGCATCCCCAGCACTGGTTGCATTAGTGTTCACATCAACTATTGATTGCGTATTTGTACACATGTACTTTGGATTAAAATCCACTTTCCATTCAACCCTGATGTTCTTCTCCAACAATGGAGACAAAGCAACACGATATGCTGGTCTACTTTGGGCACATAACACGCTTAAACTTCGGTAACCCAGTCTCGAACATCGCCTCACGATGGCCGCCATCTTTGTTCGTGTACAAAGTGTGTCACAAACCCACGAGCACACGAGGCTTGAGCTGCGCACGTGCGCGCGGCTGTGGCTCGGCTAGCATTGGAACGAATGTGAACAAATATATACATTTTGCGCTTGATCTATGCCCGTTGCAATATTTTTTTGGGGGTAAGGCTTTCTCGTAACTTGCTCTGATGTGGTGCTTTATCTCAAACAAACAAAATCATTGCTCATTTGATAATTTATGATCATTTCATTGTCCGCTAACTAGATTGTTTTCATTGCGCAGGCTACGCGGCTCAGTCATTTGCAAACGTCAACCGCGATTTCTTGCGCAAACTTCCCTTTTTGTTTTGTAGATATCTTTATAAATTTTTTCCTTTTATAAATTAACTTAAAGATAAGCAGAAGACTTCATTAAGTGTCACTTTAAGTTTAGAAACCAAACCATCCAAACGAACACAGCGATACTTTACAAAAACGTCTCTTTTTTGTTCTTTTTCCCCTTCCTAATCTTCATTATGATTGACAGGAAAGTAGTCAGGGCTATGGCCCTGTTTATATATGGAGAAGACTTGGCTGGGGTTGTAGAGACACCCTCCCACCCGAGTCAAATTTGCGTGCGTTCAGAGAAGAAGTTGGCGACGTTGTTTGTTTGCCTGTTTAATTACATGTAAGAGCAGTTTGCTTCGACCTTGAGCAGGGACAACTTTGCCACAGCTAGCCGAGCTAAATCGTTCATATGATGAAAACTTGACCAGCTCGCCTACCAGGGTCACCCTTTTTCAAAAGAGGGTGACCCTCCCCCAGGGTGACCCTATCAACCGACCCAAGTGAAAGGCGCTCTCATCTAAACTGTTATCTTGCATGAAGAGAAATTGTATGAGAAACTGGCTCGCTCAGGGTGACTCGTGTAGGAGTGTGTCCCTATTACCCGAGTCAACTCTTTCCCATATTAATTCTTGTTACAAATGTCCTACAAACACACGCACATTGATGTACACATTATGTGCGCGTGTTTTTGTAGATGTGGCGTTTTAAAATGTTATTTAACAAACAAAGATATTTCAACGTCTTGGATTTTCACTTTTGATCGGACAACCATGTCCTTTTTAATTGCATCTTTGCGTACGCGTTACCCAAATGGCTTCGTGTTTCCTAAATCTAGGAACACAACCCACACCTGTGTTTCACTCGAATTGCTGGCAATGTAAACGAATGTTTAAGTGGTACCCTGGTTTTTAATCAAGCATCGTTGAGCAGTTGAGCTCAATTTTCACCAAACAAAACGTGGCAAAGCCACTTAAACATGTGGTGGCATGCAGGCGCCCAGGTGTTGTAGGAATTTTGTGACGGTAGCTAAATCTGCAAATGTTTCATTGTATTATAACATTTTTGAAAGAGAAAACTAGAAAAGATTTGTCATTCCCTGGTCTGTCAAGCGAAGACTGCCTCGGACAGCGTTGGGAATCAAGGCTTAGTGTGTTAACTCGTTATCTGCGGAGAAATTGGGGAAAAAACGCTTAGTGAGTCGAACACGTATTGATATAGCGTATCTGATTTCTGATAATATTTATTGGAAAACGTTGTGTTTGGCATTTCACGCTGAGTAGTTAGCGGGGGTGAAGTTCGTGTTAAATTGCATGACTGTTGCCGTGCGACATTCACAGTTAAAATCCATTTCCAGCCGATAACTTCAGAAAATATAATAAGAAACATACTCCGAATCATAGATCCATCTTGGACTCAATATTTGAGAAGACAAGAGGGAAATTATAATAGTGAGATTTCGAAATTATTACAGATTCATCATTAGACTAATGATGATGAATTTGCAATATCACTATTATAATTGTCTCCTCTTGTCTTCTCAAATATTGCGTCCAAGATGGATCTATGATTCGTAGTGTTTTTTATTGCATTCAGAGTAAAGCTTTTGCCATTGATAAGTTGTGTGATGACGGCTATATTTAATTAGCCTGCAAAGCGATAACAGAAGCGTATATTAAGATTTAAACAAGATAACTTCAGTTGCGTCATTCTTGTTGGAAAACGATCTAGTTTCGCTACGGTAACAATTCTAGGTCGCTTACTAATTCTTTTCTCGGGGAGGGGAGGGGAGGGAGGGAGGGGAAGAGCCGTTTGCTATTTAGCTGACTCAGCAGATACTGCACAATGACAGGGTACTTTGGAAAATTGTACTGAATCATTTTTACGAGAAAGAAGAATTTTGTTTGTCTAGCATTTATTATATCAATTTATTGGAATTATGCACAACAGATCTAACTTATCAAACTTATTCTCAACCGTTGTCTTTAACTCACTCGGCAACGCAACCACATTTTGGAAAATCGTCACAGTCCACGTACAACTTTTACAATTAGTAATTTTAGTACATTTGTTTTATTAGGGAAACCTGCTATAGGCCCAAACGGTCTATAATATCCCATCAGTCGCTTACCATTACGAAATATACCGGAAGTACGTATTGAATATACAATGAGTTACCAGCTGAGGAAATTTACACCAGAACGGTTTGGGACACTAAAAATGACCCAAAAAACTAAGTAGAACTTGTGGTAGTAAAGAAGATCTATTTTGTTTCCATGTACGGCGAGATGAGACCGAAAGCTGGCTATATGTGGACTGTATAAGAACTTCATAGTACCCCACCTCCCTGCCTTCCAAATATGGAAATGACACCATATATGTATTGACCATATATGACAATCATACCGGATGTGTAATGTTTAGGGAGGTGAATTGACAACTGACGATAAACCCATTGTGGCGCATTTCCCTTTCGGATCGTATCGAAAATAGCATCGTCTTTTGAGCTACTGGTACATTTTCCTTTACAATGGCTGATACAAAACCCGATGTGTCTGCGGTAACAAGTTTCGATCAAAGTAAATTAAAGCATGTCAAAACTTCTGAGAAGAACACGCTGCCTTGCGATGAAAGTAAGGAAACCGACATTTTTATCGTGCTCATATTAAAGTTCGACTTGTTTAGAAGTGCGTAGACATAGATCAGAAGCTCAGAAAGGCTTGTAGCATGCTTTGTATTTGCATGGAGGCTCTTTTGTGTTTTTTCTCAATGTTTTATTGCTTTATTTGCCTTATTAAGGTTTAAAATGTTTATGTATGTATATAGTCACGCTAGACCTGATGCCTTGGCCGCCATTTATTGACTTAGTATTAGAGGCCAAGTTTGCGAAATTGCACCCAGTTAAAGTTGAGCAGGTTTATTATTAGAACAGTTATCTTGTCTTTGATGTAAATGTTTAAAATAATAGAGTAATTTATAACATAGTTTAGCTGGTCAGCGTTTAGCTGAAGGATGGTGTTTGCAAATTAAAATGTTGTCTTTTAGCTATTAAGCAAGAACTTGTCCCAGATGTGTTGCCTGATAGATCAGAAGTGAAAGGCTTTGACACTTCAAAGCTCAAACATGTCGAGACAGTCGAGAAGAATCCAGTGCCTTCCAAAGACGGTAAGTTTTGGAATATTAATGTTACATCTTTTGTCAAATAAGTAACTCAGTAACTGGTAAACTTGCTAAATATATTGTCATGCAAGGAGGCGACATGTGGCTAGCTGGTCATTTCATTGAATTTGCTGTAGAAACATCACAAAACTACGATTATTTTTGTTACTTTAGTCATTGAAGAGGAAAAGAAGCACAAGCCGTTTGAGGGAGTAAAAATTTACGACAAATCACGTATGCATCATGTTGAAACAAGTGTAAAGAACCCACTTCCCTCCACGCAAGGTTAGTTCTCTGATATTCAAATTGTGTTGCTTTAAAAAAACACGTTGCATCAGGTACCGAACACTCTCAGTGAAACGTCGTCAAATTTTGCGGTTTGTGCCATGCATGTATGAAAAAACACTTCTGAACTAAATTCATTTATAATAATAATATTATATTGGTACTCGAGAAATAGTATGTGGAAAGCAAAGCGGTCTTAGACTTTTAAAAGCAGCTTTTGATATTTAATACAGTATGCAGAAGGAAGTAATAACTTTGTATACGATGCATACATACACTTTGCATTCGGTTTCGTTTTGTAGGCGCTCTACTCCATATATTTATGTTGCCCCACACTGTTTGGTACGGTTTCTTTTAATTTACGCCATCATTGGCGATATTTTCTAATTGCTAGACTTGTCAATATTGGCTAGATAAATTTTAATGAGACCAATATGTATATTAAGCTTGTTTTGGCTATTTTTAAGGCAAGTGGCCTATAAACATTGGTACAGTTATTATTTTCATATTGAACTGTACACAATATTGTGTCACCTTTGCTGTTTGGCTATATAGAGTATTACCGTAAATGTGATGTCTAGTATTAATGAGTTGTCTGCCAGTCTGTGGTGATTGTAATGTTATATAGATTATACCAGCTGATAAAAATGGATATTGACTGACTGGTTTCAATGATAGAGTTGAAGAAGAGAGTATTTAAATAAATTTGTACTCCTCTTTATTGCTATGTTGTGGTTTTAAATACAACAGCTGTATGCATTGTGTAAGTGACTAAAAGTGGTTGTTGCTGACATGTGGCCACAAAAAAACACTGCCTCAATAAAACATTGAGACTATGGGTATCTAACTTGAGCTTGAGCTGGAAAAAAGGATATAAATTTGTTGACATATTAACTGACCATTCTCTGAGATATTGAATCAAGATAATCTAAAGTTCCTTTTTAAAATCATGTGGTGGCAGCCAGAGTAAATACTGGTAAACAAAAGTTGTACTTAAACATTGTGAACATAACCTGAAATAAGGTCAGCAAATTTTTGTTATATTTTAAGTGGACATGCGGCATGTGTGGAGACATGCTAAGTTTAGTCAGCAATTGTTGGATGAGCAGACCTTTCCAGAACTGTTTGAGTAAGGTATAAGCCTTTGTTGGCACATGGCTGTCATTTTTTGCAGTGTGACATTTACTGGCATGTAGGATATAACAGGTTTTTGTTGGACATGATCAGTCTGTTCTGGAAGAAGTTCTGTTTTGGGAGAACTATAATTGTATTAAATTGTCCAAATAGAACAAAAACAAAAATGGATATTCAAAACTTGAAAATTCAAATGGGAAACACATAATTTAAATGATCAGCCCATTGTTTTATTTTACTGTGGTTATTTTATAACTGTATGGATAGTATACATATGTACTTACTTATAGACCATCTCATAAATAAATTTTTTACTTTTGAATTGCTATGAAAATTTTATAGTGATGAGTCATATATAGAAATCTGATATGTAGAAATAGCAGAATTATGTCATGCATTACTGGAAAACATGATTCTCACTTCTACTTAAAGTCTTAAATATGAGTCAGCATATTGTCAACTGTTGGCTGGTTTCCCACTTCTATGTAGTATTACTGGTAACTGTTTGCTTACTCAGCAGAGTCATTTGCCCTTGTGCTACCCTTACAAATGTTTGAAGAATGAAGCCACATAAATATTTTCATCAATTTGTTTGATTTGAGCTTGATTACAATTGTGAGTCAGAAACGAAAACATCATATGCTAGAACATTCCTTCATTGATTTTTAATGATGTAAAAGTCATTATAGGCTACAGTATATAGAGTAACTTTTCTAGATATTAAATGTACTTTTAAGTATTACAGCATGTGGACTTACAATAAATAATTCAAGGTTAGACATTGTAGGAGTTTTTCACTCACAAGTATAATCATGCATTGTTAAACAGAGTAAAACCTGTTAACTAGCTAGTTACAACCAAGCATTGCTGTCAGTGGGTGAATGTCCTATATTTTCTTCCTGATGAGTACATGTACTGGTAAAATTGTTTGGTATTTGGTGGGGAAAAAGCAGCATAGGGCACATAATCTAGGTATTGATGTTATGGCCAGCCTGTGTTTCTCTATTTCACTGGCTGATACATTACGGCTGGCTTTGAAGTGAGAAATAACAAAATATTAGTTAATAATTGCCTTTACTGCAACAAACAATTGAAATTTTATTGTCCATATTACTGTACATTAACAATTGTTTTATGGCTATTTTTCCTGCTTGCACAGGGGTTGGCCAAAAGGTTCCTCATAGTGGTCTCCACTTCCTATGCCTATTTGCTTCAATTTTTCTCATCCCTGTTTTTCTGTGTTTCTCCCCACAAACTGATTCCATATTACTCTTGGTCTTGCTCTGCCTGATATTTTATATCATATGGCATTTTTCTTCAACTTATTTTTTTTTTTGGCAAAGAACCACCTCAGCCTATTCCGCTTCACAACACATTCAATTCCGATTCTCTTCATCAACTCTACACTTTTTTTACCGTACTCTTTCTTTAAGTGTATATCGCATGCATTGATCTAACCATTCTCATCTTTGTCCTTTTTAGTCATGAATATAGTCTGCTTTGTGTTCATTGTCCATGCTTGTACATTATAATGAGATTATTCTGTATATGATTTACCTATATTTGTTTTCATAATTAAGGATTGTACCCCTTTAGTGTTGATAACCCAGACAACTAGTATATATAGTATTTATAAAAATAGTTTAATACAAAATGTCTATGTATTCTTGTTACCAAATTGATAAATGATGCTAGCTGCAAGTGAATTCACATATACTGTACTTTGTGAGCTATCAGTGGGTTAATTATGGTACTGTTAATCCATTAATGGCCAAGACTCCTTTCTTGACTAATAAAGTTGTGACAGTAGCAATAACAGCAACAATATTTTATGGCTGTTTTTTCCACTTATTCAGGAGTTAAGAATTTTGGCTGTTTTTACTGGAAAATAAGAGCCATCCAAAAAAATAAAAAAAAGAGTGGACTAAAAGAGTGACAGCTTTAAACAAATGTTTGAGACAATAGATGATGCAGCATTACTAAAGATAAATGCAGTGACAATGGACAGGGGGAATTGATGACAACAAAGACAATAGGAGCCCCATGTGGCTTATAATACAGTGCTATATAGTCTGTTGCAGCTTGTATACAAGTTATGAGATTTTTTAAAGTGCCAAAAATATACTATAAATTAAGTGTACAAACTTATAGTTTACTCATCATTGTAAACGCAGGAAATAGTTAACTGTGTAGATTACATAATACATGTACATTAATTATAAGTGTGAAGTTACAAATAAAAATAGCAGCCTTAAACAGGGTTGAGCTGGCAAGTATCAACAGGACTGTTTATGGGGGTGATGATGCATCATTGTTGAAACTGTACTGTTCTTGCTGATAGATGAATAGCAAGAAACTAAATTTTTCATTCCTGTTAGAACAGAAAAATCCACCCTGTGTACATGAACAGTTGTTCATAGATAATACAACTTGTACAGCATGATAAAATAGCAATGTTAACCAGGGTTGTTTTTAATGACCGTGAACATTACATGTTCTATCATGTTAACAATATTGTTTGACATACAGGCTTAGTAAATGCTGTAGTACATGTATTGAACCTGTTAACCTGTGCAGCTGTAAGCAAATTATTGAAATTGTATTACACTAGTTCAATATGGTACTTTGTAGAAAGGCTTTGAATTCTTTACAGTATACAACTACTGTAATGTTTTATAGTATTGCTGCACTATTATATCTGGCATGTACTATTCCTATATGTGCAATATATGATGTTTGACATATTTTTTATATGCTGTTCAGATGTTTATCAAGAAATGAAGATGGATGCAGGACAACTTCCTGATCGTTCAGAAGTTTCCAAGTTTGACCAAGGGAAGCTCAAACATGTGGAGACAACAGAAAAAAATGTCCTTCCAGATAAATCAAGTATGCTCCCAATGAAATATAAATAACAGGGCAGTGATCATGTGGACAACTAACCATTTCTTTGTGCTTGTAGCAATTGAGGAAGAAAAAATTGATTCAAGAGCTGAAGTGAAAGAATTTAACAAATCTAAGTTACATCATGTTGACACTGTTGAAAAAAATACACTACCAAGTGCAGGAGGTAATTGCCATATTATTTGTGAAGAGGATTTTTTTAGAAACACCACCACATCAAATGTATGTACTATATTTAAATTGTTGAATAGTCTATATTTAAAATGTTTCTGTTGGTTTCAGAGCTTGTTGCATCTCGAATGCCCAAGGTTCGCCCTGATAGGTCTGAAGTAACTAAATTTGATAAAGATAAGTTGAAACATGTTGAAACCTCGGAAAAGACTGTCCTGCCTGACAAAAAAGGTATGTTCTTATTTGTTCAGATACTGTACATTTTGTGTAAAGCAAATTGCAATCTAGCTAATTCACTGTGTTGTTATACAATGTATTTCTACTTGCAACTCAATCCTTTTTTTTGTTTAGCAATCGAAGATGAAAGAATTGATTCACGTGCTGAGGTTAAAAGTTTTGATAAAGCACATTTAAAAAATGTTACCACTGTTGAAAAAAATACTCTTCCTGATGCTGGAAGTAAGTTAGTATTTTGGGTTTTTTCTTGTATTCTCTGGAAACTGTAATGGCTATGGTGAACTATTGGTCTGCATGCTTTTTGAGCAATGCCATGCTCTCAAAATCAGTTGAAAGGAGACATCATATTGATTAGTGAACCGCCCAGGTGCAAAATTGCCTAGACATCACTTACTCATAACTTTTTACTAAATGGTTTTTGGCATTAATTTTCTTATTATTTGGGTCCCTACAGATGTTGACTACAGGCTAATATGCAAAACTCGGCCCCAAAAAATTTGAAAAGATTAATTTAAAATTAAACTTATTATTTTAGTGTGCTAAGAATAATAAGGCATCCCATAATTGGAGTAATACCTCTGTGAGGTTGCCTATCGCTTGCGACAAAGTTTATAAATAAAATAAAATAATAAATTATTGATCATTAAACCATTGGAGCTGTTGCTCTCAGTAACGTAGCGTAGCCAGCCTGACAATTTGTCCCGCTATGCTAATATTTTGGTGTTCATTGACGGTGAAAACAATAAATTTCTAGAGCCATGAACAATTATAATAATTCAAAAATTACAAAATCGTCAGACTGGCTACACCACTGGTTGCTATGGATACAGTCTCGATATGAATACATTCTCAATATGGCCATCGGTTATGGTTTAATTGCTGTTATTTTACAAAAGAGTTCTGTGACTACTTTATTTTTTTCTGTCAAATGTTTTGGCATCTGCATGTTGGAGATGAAAATCTATCATACCCATTTTTTTTAATTTTGTGAAACCATATTTTTGCATATGAAACAATTTTGGTGTGAAAGAATTTTTTTGACATTGTCCACTTGATTACTACAGTACTGTAGCTGCATGATACAATATTTTGTGGCAAAAATTGTGGGCTCACTTAATTCATTCTCAAAATAAACTAAGCTGTAAAAATGCTATTGTTGCAGTATAAGCACACTTGTGAATAAGTAAAAGATAATTTTAACCTGCTGTTCTATAATTGTGGTGGTCAATCTTGCATATCATAGATCATCATACCTGCAGTCAACAAATTTCTGGAAACTACAGCAAGTCAACTTAAGATCAAAGTTGGTAACAATGCAAGAATTATTTGAAAAGCTGCATTAGCGGTCTTTGTAGCTTTTCTAGCAGGGCATTTAACTGTGGTGTTTTCTTTGTCTTGATATGTCACATTTCCTAGGGTTTGTCAAAGGGGGTCATAATTATGGTTAGATTTGTATTGTGCATTAATAAATAGGACTGGTGAACTTTGTGGTGATAGATACAGATTGGCCACAGCATGAAAATGTCCAAATACTGTGTGCGACACGATCGTGGTTTGCCAACAAAATTTTATTTTGTCTATGGTAATATTTTGACTTCAGTGCGAAGCCATTCTCATACCAGCTGCGGTTGTTGCGCTGTGCAGTTTTTCTTTCAACTTCTCGCAACGCTGAGTTTAAAGCATTTGTATGACGAAAAGCAATGTGGGACGCAAACCAATGTTTTGTCGTCTATATGGTATATCGTATTAGCACTCAATATCCAGCGTTGCGAGACGAGTTTCATGAAAAAATAATGCTGCTGTTCGTTTTCGAAGCTACTTTAAATTCACAGAGTGTTGTAACGCACGTTTAACAGCAAAAGAGCGATTTCTATAAAAAAAAACGCTTTAGAGAAAGCCTGTAAAGATTGAGACATCTTATTGCAGTCTTGCGCTGACGTTGTATAAAAAAATCTAAATGAACTATTTATCGGCCTCGTCTATATAGCATGTTAAAGTGTCGTCACCGTTACACTTTACATTTCGCCTAAAAAGCTTCAACTATTTAATAGCCTTGACGTTACTATAAATCACAGTTAAACAGACAACACTGTTTAGCAGCGACACGCTAACGTCATGTAACGTATTCCGTGAAGGTTATTGCACATATAAATCACGCCTACGCCACACGTTCAACTTTGCTAACTATGAATTTCAGGACATAAATCACTGTAAATCGTATCTAATCGGCCATCTCTATCTAGCTCAGACAATTACGCAAGATCTTAATTTTTTCTGTTCTATTTATTACTTCTGTCGAACGATCGGCCTGTTTTCACGTCGGCTTAACTATACATTACGTTTATCCAGAATAAAGTCAATGAATAAAGTACTAAGAGCAAGGTTTCCACTATTGGAAGGAAATTTCCTTCCAAAAGCTTGCCCCTAGGAGGGGAGGGGTAAAATATTACCGTCCTTTGACACTGGAAAGGTTCTTAGTTTGTTTTACTTGACGACACCATCCCCCACAGCGATAGACTTATGCAAACGTTTTGTGGAAACACTGAGTAAAAGCCCCCAATGGCACTGAAAGGATTAAATTGTTAAAAAGTGGTACATCGGCCTATCATTGGCATTTCTGGTAACAGAGTCAGTAAGTGGTCATTTTTATAACGTGGAGCTATTCTTTAGTGACCGTGTGATGGAGGTTCGATGCGAACTGAACCATATAGCGCCGATAGCAGCATATGCGCGACCAACTTAAACAAAGGAATAAGTCAAAGAACAAAGCAAAACAATCTGCAATGTAAACAAACGCTTTGGTTATATTTTGAACTTTTCAATTTGTTAATATAGTAACTGGGTTTCTAACTTTTTGGATTTGCCATGCTTTTATATGAATACGAACTAAAGATGGCCAAAACTAACAATATAAGATTCAAGATAGGAAAATTTGGAGAATTTTATATCTGCGAGTCCCCCTTTGTTATGAGCAGAACCAAGGCACAGAACGGACTGTACTTCATAACATGCATGCGTATATTAAAGTTTAGTATACATTCAGTCATTGTCTATTACAAATCCTGCGTTCTGATTGGCTACTCAACCGTTGTCTAATCTGTGATAGACAACGGTTGGGGAAAATGTCAACAAACCAGACCCAATTGCGGTCAAAAAATCAACATTTTCATTAGTTTACATAAGAAAACTGTATTTTTCTGTAGTGTGGAACTGAATATATACTAAAACAATTAGATATAGCCTGAGCAGTTAACCTGTATCTGATTTGCGAAGCAAGCCCAAAGCAAGTTTAAAAATCAGACCCAGATCTGATGCGGGTGCTTTATTTTACCAGACACTTCTAAAAAGACATAGATACGTCTAACAAGTCATGTTTTCTATTTGTTTTGTTGGAGTTATTTCATCTCAATAAATCGAAGGAAAAGTTTATGTAAATCGGAAAGCATTCTCCATGCGAGATATTGATTAGACATTTTTTCATGAAATTGGCAATGAGTTTGATAAGTCAGTATATAATATTGCGCTCATATTAACCAATTTATTTTTCTACAGCCTTACGGGAAGCCCTTCGGCCAGATACGCTTCCAGATCGATCTGAAATATCAGGGTTCTCGAAAGGAAATCTTAAACATGTCGAAACAACGGAAAAAAATATCCTCCCGGACAAGAAAGGTAAATTTGATAATTGCCATTTCGTATACTGAATTATCCCGATACTTTTGTTTCGATGTATAATATTTTGTTATATTGTTTTTTATTGTTCTTCTTTCATAGTTATCCAAGAGGAACTTGTGGGTTCCCGGGCCGAAGTAAAATCGTTTGACAAAAGTAAATTACATCATGTCGAAACCCAAGAAAAGAATCCGTTACCAGATAAAAATGGTATGTCCTGTTGTCTGTGAGGCTTAAATTTTAACATATAATTAACATTATAATTAATTATACCATGAGCTTGAGTCCTATATGAACTGATAGCCGACGAGGCCAGGCCGAGTCAGCTATCAGCTTATACGACGAGAGCGAATGGTATAACTGTTTTATAATGTAGTTAACACTATTATATGAGAAAAAATTTATTTCATTAAATAATTTAATTTTAACATAACAATTGCACGTTTTTGTATACTAGTCACCGTATATGAGCTGATATACAGTGAGTATTTTCTTAATTATTTATTTGTTGGCTGAAATCGTGCTCTGTAACAATGGGATTGGGCTCGGCAAAAAGCACAGAAAAAAGCACAGAAAAGCCCTTTTTTAATTTCATCATGTTAGCGTAAGGGTTACATTTGAAACGTTTTGAGAAACAATATACACGTGCATACAAGGTAAAACATGCAAAAGTGTAATTACCATGGCCAAAAAAAAAGTAACGCAGATAGACTTTAACTTTTAAGTTGTTTGAGTCATGGACCTCAAATTCGACAAATTTGTCGCACCCTCAACTCACGATATGTTGTATTTAGTAGGAGCATGTCCAAAAAGACATGGATACGTCTAAAAACCCTTGTATGTATGAGCAATAGTATGAGCAATGTTATTCAACGATCCTTATTTAACCCGACGGTTTTTTCTCTTACATAAGTATAGATGTTTACTGAGTGGTTTGTTGATCGATGATCGAAATTTCCTTTAATGAGCTTGCCCCTAGCAGGGAAGGGGCCAAATATTACTCTCTATTGCGATAAAAATAGGGTTATGTAAATACTTATTTTACCAGAATATGCATAGAGGGTATCAACCATAAATAGCTGAAAAGATAATGTAATAATAATACGAAATTTTCAACATAAGGAAAAAATAACCTCTTGCTTTCTGTCTGTTCTTCAAGACGTTAATTAGCTTTCTTAAACGATTTCAGGCCGCGGTACATGCTGGTAAAGTGAACCTCCGCCATTTTTTTCCGTTATGGTCAATTGTGCGGCTGTTATTTTGGCAAATTCAGTTACAGAAAGCCGTTCTCAAAGCCTCTACTAATTCCCTTTTTTCTTTTGCAGCAATCGAACAAGAAAAAGCCTCGTAAATGATTAGCTTAGATATGATGTGTTATAGTTATGCTCTAAAATTGTTACCATACATGTTACAACATCAAATGTTTTATCCACGGAGAGGATAACTAAATGAACTTTATGTATTTTGCAAATGATTCCTAGTTTTTGTAGACCTTTTCTATTAACCTATTACAACCACTGGAAGAAAATTTAAAAAAACCCCAAATGTTTGTCGTTCGTGCTTTTATGTATTACGCATGCGCGCATTTCGCATTAAGGGTTTTAGCACCGTTTGGACGAGTTTAAAATGTTGAAAGATGGAAAATTGACGGAAGAGCAAAGACGATCACTTTTCTTGGCCAATTTTCGCCAGGTTTCGATGTATTGTTTGGAACACGAGCAGGAGTGTTTTATCAGGTATAAAACACGTATTGCGACTGTTTTAAATGGCTTAAAAAAAACGACCCACGTAACGAGTTCACTGGCGCAGTAATTTTGAAAATCAGTAATGTCTAAGCCTAGAAGATCAAAGCTAAAATTGATATAAATTAGGAGAAATTTTTATCATTAAAACACCGTTCATAGTGATGGTTTCTTCGTGCATTATTAATCACTGGCGGATTTGGACGTAAGTCAAAATAAATTACGCGGCTGGCTGGTGGAAATTTAAAATTCAAAATACTTTGAGAACAATCCTATTGGTTACACAGTTCTAAAGAATATAAATCCTACCAATGGGATTGTTGTTCAGGTCTTTTGAATTTCTAATGCAGACTGGCTAATTTATTTTGACTTCTAAATCCGCCAGTGTTATAAATGTGGTTTTTAAAACTTGTTTGAAAGTAAAGTAATGGTGTCGATTTTTTATGTTACCTTAACCAAAGTGAGTTTTTGTGCAATTTTATATGAGTTAGAAATTAGAATGTTTTTGGTGACTACACAATTTTAAAAAAATATCTATACCTTTTCAGGGATGGCGCCACGAAATTGAACCTGGGGGGGCTTAAGTTCACTGACAACGCGCAAGAAAATTTTTGAAATTAGGTTAATTAATGTAAGTATATACATTCTGGTCTTAAACACGCTCGATGAGAAACAGCTGACCAACTGTCCTGACTTGCGGAATTAAAAGTTTTAATGTTTGTCTCACTAGTTATTAGCCCGGTGTCTCACTTTGCCCCACGTTACCAAATGATATAAAAAATATCGTGGGGAAAAAGTGCGGTGGCTTGAGCCCCCACTTTTTCTTATTCAAATTCGAGTATGGCCGTGATGTATGTAAAACCCTCGGCACGAGGTTGGTTGGATGGATGGATGTATGGATTCTTAACATGACGTAATGTTCCCAAAATACACCTAATGTACGTAGCGTCAGTCTTGAATATGAAATATGGAGGAATCGTCTTATGCTCAAATAGAAAAAAACTATGCTGTAAGTTCATTGTGTTTCTTCGTAAAATCTGTTCAATCAAGAACAGCACTGCGTAAAAACCTGTTGCAGATTTGTGGAAATTACGACCGTTGCCAAAAATATAGATAAATACTTTTGTACATCCTGTTCGCATCATCATACAAACGTTTCACATTTTTCAAGGTCGTATTCGTAAACTTTCGTTCTCGAGTTAGTTCGTACTATTAATTTTTTTAATTCCAGTGAAGCAGGAGGTCCATGGTTGTGATGGTGGTACTTACGAAAGGGGCCATTGGCAATCGTTCGTTCCAGGCTTTCTCTTCTTTCGCGTTGATATTGTTTTCTGACTATAACCCATCGTTTTAGTTCCTCACGATGTTTATCTTTCAAATTATCTAACGTTGTCGTTAGTTTAAAAACGGCTTCTTTTAAGTCGATTTGCAAAAGCTCGTAAGCGTCTCTCCTTGCCTTCTTTAATATTCTCAGATCTGTGGCAAAATAATTCTTATTAATACATATATGTTATTTACCGGCTGGGAGGTCCGTACTGAAAAAATATTTTCACGAGGTCTCAGAAGCGCTTC
>JAOBAZ010177763.1:0-27589 GCA_026546875.1 Pteroeides caledonicum | reverse complement strand
TATGTTATTAATTATTGTTATTAATTAGAATGTTATTAGCCGAATTATTGTTATTACTATAATTATAATAATCTACCTCAGTTTCAGTAATATTATTGATAATTGATGTAATCTCAGTGCGACCGTTTCAGGATACGGTAATTATCATCTCCATCAGTACTAATTTTCAGGAGATCATGAAACTTAAGTTTATCTTATATGAAAGTTGTTATATAACAAGGAAACATTTTTATATTATAATTTTTTTTCATATCTTTAACTTTGTCATTTAGATATTTCAGTTTGATAACATGGAAATGACCTGTAGATGCGTGATGTTGGTGGATAATTTGGGCATCTTAAAGGGATCCTCCACAAATATTAACTAAACTACATCTAAATGGAGTGAAATAAACATCTATGTGCATTAAATTTCTCTTAACTGTACCTCTCATTTGTAATTTACTCTCACAAGGATAGTACAATTAATGGACGAAAACTAGTAATATGTAATAAGTAATATGTCAAGCAACCAAGTGACGTCATCAAAAATCAAGATGGCGGTCCCCATGGATTCAGAGGCTTAACTTTGAAGCTAAATTAGAAATAAATTTTAGACAAATTTAATGCATATTTATGTTTATTTCAGGCCATTTAGATGTATTTAGTTGATATTTGTTTTTTGAGTGGGTGATCCTTTTAAAATAGTTTGATCTCTAAATTCTATTTACGACATTACTTGAAATAGAAAGTATAAGAACTCCTAATAATACTATAGTTACAAACTTAGCAACCTTGGAGACGTAAAGTAAGAAATATTAGTTATTGAAAGTGTCTAACACAAACTGGTGGTCTTTTTAAGGTGGCTCAATACTCAGAGTCACCAAAATGACATTTTTCTTGCATATATTATTTGGTTTATAGTGCAGGTGTGAGCTTCATTCTAGTTCATTGCATAGCCATGGTGTTAATTTTGGTTATTAAAAAAACTTCTCTATTTGTAGCGTTAGTATATCTAAAGAAATCGTGTTCAAAGTAACCCTCATTATATATGTAAACGAAATACAAATCACGTTATTTAAGCCTAATTCTTTCACTTTGGTATCCTTTGAGGGTATAACACTTTCCAATTACCAAGATCACCATCAGAACTATGCAATGAACCAGAATGACCCTCATACTTCCACTATAAAAGAATTTATGCAGAAAACGAATAATTTCGAGTGACTATAAAGCCACCTTAACGAATCGTGCATTTTCCGTGATTTAGCCTGGTTAGTTTCTACAGCATGTAGTCGTATGGTAACTTTACACTTATTAAAGAAGTAGCAATTGTCTTGACCTACTATTTAACCGAGTGAACGTCATTAATCACACCTTTATTATCGTTTGTAGCTCCTTTTTAGCAAAACAACTAAATTAAATGTTTTAACAGTTGCCTCGTGCCTAGTAAATGTGTCAACTCTTGAAAATAAATGATATATTGAAGGAAATGAAAAACGATGACACACAGCTCGTGCTTCAGTGCTCTTCATTTCCTGGCTCAAGTCAAGTACTCGTCACTGCAAGGGGTCAAAAGTAGTTAATTACCACAGATTAATACGTTTGTACTCGGTCGTGCGCCGTTTATAGATGAAGAAAACAAGTTTTCTACGAAAACTTGCGTACGTTTTTTATGTATGTAAATATAATCTTCCAATAACTTTGTGGTTCTTTTTTCATTTAAATGAGCTATTAAGTAAAACTTCAATCCCTTGTAGCACAATAAATACAAAAAACTCACTGCTCTTAGCAGGACTGTTAACCAAGGTTGGTCACAGTTGGGTGATAACAGCCAGATCTGTTCTTGTGAATCAACTAAATGAGTAGGGTTGAGCTGATGTTTCCTGTACTTTGAAGGTTTTTCTCCGAAATCTACGGTTTCCTTCTTTCCAGAAAAATCAACAATTTAGATTGACAGATGGAACTTTACAAATAGTGTATCTTATATTGTTCTCTTATTTTCTGAAAATAAATCGAGATTCTTAGATGCGTCTAATTATTAAATACTGTAAATTGAGCTGAGAAGCTTCTCAAGGAGCATCACATAAACTCTTACGAGAATTTAATAAGTTATTTCATGTATGAAATTATATACCGAATGGACAATTACTCCAGATCATTATGGGAGAATCGCAGCCTTCCACTCAGAGACGTCTATGGATAGCATTTCATCTATGAATATACTCCTATAAGAAATTATGAAATTTTTCTAAGGGTGAATACAGCAGAAATCTTCATTAAAGAGACTGGTGGATTACGGTACCAAATACATGATCGAATTGTGCCATGTAAAACACCCAAACACAAAAACAATTGCAATAAAGGTCTAGACACAAATATATATAGAATTAGGCATTTGTCAGTTACCACTATTTGGTATAATTTGATTTCTTATATTACATTTAGATTTAAAATGATATGACAGTCGCACAATTTCAAAAGAAATCTTTCATTGTATTAATGCGATTTCTAAGATGTTGCTGAAAGGTCTTTGAAACTCTAGGAGGTAAATGAACAAGATAATCGGATTGTAAAAATCTACTTAAACTTCAACTGAATGAAATTACCCCAAAAAAGCCGAAAAACGTATTTTCCATTAAATAATGTAGCTTTGTAGCTACAAGTATACAACCTGTCAACTGCCAAGAACAAATATGAAATGTTGATGATATCCGCTTAAAATGGGAACAATATAATTATAATATTTTTATAGTAGTTTAACGGTTTTAAACAGCCGAGGTTAATTATATAGTTTTGACTTCCATATATATTTTCTCAGATTTTCAAGAGGTACGTTTATAAAAATTCCAAGTACGCATAAAAATTCCAAATACATTCGAGCGCTGGGAGAAATTATTGTTTTGATCTTACCCAATGTTCTTATGCTTATAAGTTCAGAGCAATAAACCAGACTTTGTAGGCGGATGGGCAGGTCGAGCACTGAAGGATCATTCCTCGGAAAAAATACAATAGCATTTCCCCATGCATTTTGATAATTCCCGAAGATTACAAAGTACTCTACTATATATCTCATATCTATATCTATATCTACATCTATATCTATATATAGGTATGAGATATAGATATTATCTATATCTATATCTATATCTATATGATATAGATATTATCTATCTATATCTATATCTATATCTATACCTATACCTATATCTATATTATACCTATATCTGTTCCTATATCTACACCTAATTAGGGTATCTATATCCAAAACTATATATCTATATACATATAGTACGTTACATGTAGTACGTTTTCTTCCAGAAGTACGAATAAATTACTAAAACATTTTGTGTAATTATTATTTTCTAGCTTTGCCTTTCTACTGAAGTAATATTAAATTATTCGCTCTTATCGAATAATCTAGTTAATTTACTCTAGTTAATAATCTACAATTTTTTTGCAGTTCAGCGACATCGTTTCCGCTCTAGTTTTACATCAAAAGTTTTAAAAATGATGGAAGAATAAGGAACAAAACTTGGGCAATCCATGCTCTGTGAATATGAAATTGGGATTCAAAGTCTAAATTCCTGTAATTCTGATTACTGCAAATTGAATTTTGGTGATAGCTCTAATAATTTCTGAAAAAT
This sequence comes from Pteroeides caledonicum, assembly GCA_026546875.1. NCBI lineage: Eukaryota > Metazoa > Cnidaria > Anthozoa > Scleralcyonacea > Pennatulidae > Pteroeides > Pteroeides caledonicum. The sequence goes on along the minus strand of JAOBAZ010177763.1, from coordinate 23,963 downwards.
TAAAAAATTTGATTGGATGATTGATCTCAGCGAATCACTAGGGGACACAGTTTCCACTTTCGCAAGACAAAATGGCGGATCAACAAAATCAGGATTTGTCTGGTAATCCAAATAGGCCAACTACGCAGGAAAATACTAACAACAGTTTCCCATTTATTAGTTCGCCTGGTTATTACTCATGGTCTCAGTACTGGCAATATTACTATACGTATAGTTTCTATTATTATTACAATTCACTTTATTACAGCGCACTGTCTCGACAAAGTTTGGATCAAAACAATACAAGATTTCCAGTTGCTCAGCAAAATGTTGGTGTTAATACTATGTGGACAATGCAAGCTCAGCAGAGAATAGTTAATAGGGGTCCCACTGGACCTATAGCTAATGAACGTACTATTGGCGAAAGAAACACAACAGCAATACGTATGTCAAGAGAGCAGAATATATTTCTTGTCTGTTTTATGGTGTTTATCTACTTTTGATTTTAGTTTTGCCGTTTTACACAAGAAGTTTTGAAAAACTTTTAAGTATAGACTAATGCAATGGCTAAATAAGATAATTAAATAGTTTTACTTCAAAGATAAACATTAACTTTTTCACTTGAGTCCTTACTGATATAATATAATTTACTACATACCTATACATACCGGGGTATATATATTATATATATAAGGTATGTATAGTATAAAGGACATGTTGTGTATAGATATAAACTAAGTAAATAAGTGAACAGGTATTGAGATCAACTTATTGTAATAAATTTATTTTTCTAAATATTTTTGCAGGATATGAGTTTGTTGTGGCACCTCTTCGAAAACGAGCTTTTGCTGAATTTATTGATTTTGTCTTCCTGTACTTTCTCAAATATTTATTGTATTCACTTTACTTGTAAGTATAAAGATGTTATTTATGTAATTATTATATTCATTTCAAATATTAAAATCACATTGAGCTAGGTAAACTTTATACCTCTGGTATTCTAATGGTCTCACAACATAGCTTGTCTTCTTTCATTTTACATACCATAGTTTGTTTGGCTAAAAGCTGTGGGTTATGTCAAAACTTTTTTAAGCATTTACAAGCAGAATGCAATATTGTAGACAGATATGAGAATATATGGTGATCACAATAATCGAATGTTTGAGCAAAATAAACTGGAGTGATTGGAAAGTAGTTGACTGAAGAGTTAGATCAATTTGGAGTCAGATTTTTAAGGACTTGAGACAGTGAATGAAAGTGGAGGTGACTGACATGGAGTGACTATTAACCAACCGCAGCATGTATGAGTGGGAAAACAGTTCTAGAACAATTATAGTTACTGTTTCTAAAATACCATTTAGCCATTAGAGTTTCATAAATACAACTGGAAAACAGAAAGCAAGATTAGAGGATATCACTATGATAAGTTGCATAGTGTATTATAGCATAAAAATGAGCAGTATACATTGCTAAGTTCATGGAGTTAAAAGTGGATAGGAATGAAGAACTGGGAAAGGAACTATAACTGGATGAAGACAGTTATGAATTACCTTTTCTTCAATATATTTTATGTTAATTACTCACTAGCAAAAATTCAGATCAGTTAACCCAGATGCAGTATGGTCATTTTATTATGATTGTTGATGAAGCCACAAGCTTAAAAGAAATTGAGGAAATGCTTGTACAAGCATTGATCTACAGATTGATGGTAATTCTGTATGAGGTACGAATGGTTGTAAATATTTTATGTTTCCTTTATAATTAGTTAAAAACAAAACCACTATCATTTGGTTAATAGTACCAGTACATGTTATCACAAAATTGTAAAAATTTGTTCATCACAAATACCTGCACAATGTTAATATTTTTAGGGTTTCTTTATTGCTGTGCCTTTTTTATGTCATTTTGGAGGAGCTACTCCAGGCAAATACATGATGGGAATTACTGTGATCTCTTACCAAGGTCTCACACCAATCCCAGGACAAAACATATACCATACTAGTGTCCCAGGAAGACTCAATCCATGGCAGTAAGTTGTTACACCCAGAAGATGTTGAAAATCCTCATATCATCATTTACCTAGTCCCATGTATATTAGAATGTAATATTGTTTTTGTGGCAAAAATTGCTAATATTGCTGTGTGAATGTAATTGTTTAAATTTGATGTATCAGTACTGATATATCAAATAATAAACTAAAGGTTGGCACTGATTGACTTTTTTCATATTTAAAGTCACAGTTAAGACATTGCCGGTATTTCAATGACTTTGACAACAAATTTCATGTACAGCTATTATATTATTTTTAATGTCTACCATGATTAGTATGCCACAGTGTCTTTCCTAACAAACGTTTTGTTATGGAAAGACTCCTAGCCTTTGCCTAAAAGAAATGCTTGCAAAGTAATAAATGGATACAGTTTAACGTCATGTCCAGGACGACATGGAGTTGGGTTGTATAGAGGGGCAAAATTGCAGAAAATGAAATATATTGCTGTAGGGGCCAATGGCCGATCACTACATAAGCAGCAAATTGAGCATAAAACAGTTGGAAAAAAGTAGAAAACTGCCAAGTATGCAAAATGTTTTTTTGCCATTGAGTAGACACCCCCATCAGAGTATTAACTTGAAAAGTCAGTAAAAGTTTTGCACATTTGACAGTTCACCATCTTTTCACTTTTTAATCATGTCTTTATCAGTAATACTGTCTCAGCAGCACCTCAACTTTTTTGACAATTGTTGTTATGCCCTTCCATTTTATTACAGGACAATATTATTATATTATTTTATATATTAATTTATTTTATATTTTAAAATGACCACTGCCAGCAAAATGCAGTGTCACACACAAGCAGAATGTAGAAATCTAAATACATAACAAATATTGTTACCCTCAATACCCCTTTGTTTTTTAAATTCAGTGGAGCTAGCCATCTTATTAAATTACTTAATTTTTATTATTTTTTTGTAGTGCTTGTATTCGAGCTGTGCTAAAGAACTTTATGATTACATTTTTCTTCCCAATCATGCTGACTGCAATGTTTCTCCGTGATTTCCGAACTCCCTACGACCTTGTGGCATGTTCTGTGGTTGTTAATAATAGTCCAAAAAGGCAGAGACACAACTAAGTCTTGCAGCTGAAACTGACAAGTTCTTTGTTACCACAATATGAAATTTCTCACAATGGAAATGAATGACAGTAACTAATTAGTACAGTAATTATAAGTACCAGGGATAAAAGAAAATTGTACAAATTCTTATTCAAATGTCTGTTTTTTTTTGCTACCAGAAATCTAGTACGGTACTGTACTGTACTGTAGTTACTGTTCTGTAGTTACAGTAGAGTTTTATAACAGGGCAGTTGGAGGTATCTATGGTAATCAGGTACTAAATATGTTTCATCCATAGAAACCATTACTATCCATTTTTATCTATTACTGGTACAATCAAACAAATACTTCTGCGGACTTGCAGTTGCTTCATTGCAGCTGATACAGAAAATCAATGTTAATTGCAGTAAATACAGTGTTACCGTATTAGTATAAATTTAATTTATTAATTTTCCTTTAGTAAGTGTATCTATAAGTATATATATTATATATATACTTATAGATACTACTATGTATACTATATATATATAGTACATGTAACACCAACATGAAATCTTGGGAACAGAACTAGTTAGCATTAAGCCACCTTTGAACTACTCAGCCCAGGTGAATTTTTTTTATCTAACTGTTTATCACTGATGTTTAGCACTTACTTCAAATAAATAATAAAACTATTTTTTTCTTTGTAACCTCTTAATTCTAAAAGCCAACTCATTGTTTGGTTCAAGATCTTTCTGTATAACAAAGTTAGCACAACCAGCAACAGGGCAATGTGCTCTGGGTCTCATCTGTATATGTTGCAGAATGGCAGCCTTTTCATAGCTGTGCTTGCATTTCTTGTTTCTTACTGGTTCCTCCATTTGTTTCCGTGTTATTGGACAAATAGTGGATTCCTCTGGGGCCTGAAGAAAATAATATTAAAAAATCAACAATTCCAATCTAAAATTTTTTTAAGAGTTACAAAGAACATGAAGGCATTTTATGATTCCATTAATTTATCCAGAACAGGACTATGAACACATTAAAAGTTATTATATGCCAATATTATTGGTGAAATAAACAGTGCAAAGTGGGGATAGATTTTCATATTACACTTTGCACTTTCTCAGTGGTCTAGCCAACTGCATAACTAACCTAATCATTCAGATTTCTCTCTTTTTCAATCTTACAAAAAAGCAAATACCTGAGCAATAATGATATCTTCATCCATATCTTCATTATTCAAAGTACTTGGTAATGGTTGACCACTATGATGAACATTCCAAACTTGTTGAGTAAACTGCATAACCTTAGGATCTTGCTGTAATTTATTTATCTCCAAAGTCCTTTCAAGTTCACTTAACTTGCTCTTGAAAATTGATCCAATATCAGGAACCTGGTCATTACTAAAACAAACAGTAAACTTTGATGTTCATTTAACTGTTACTGCTGACCATATAATTTGTTGGCTTTATACATTTTCATACATTAACCAGTGAGCAATGGTTCCAGTGGCAAATGGGCACCTAACAGATTTTACCCTTGGACTAATGGCAGACAATTTAACTCATGCTGGGAAACCCTTGTAATATTTAACAATTATTGACCAAAGTTGAGGTAATTATCTGTGAGTGTTCACAATTGAGATGAAGTTATCACTGAGGCTGAGGTAAATAACTGTTTTTACTAGTTGATGAATTCAAAAATGGCTTTTAAATGACTTTGGGAAGCAAACTTGGGAAGAAAAGCATTTGCTTGTCTGGCTAGTAAGTAATGCCTCATTTTTACTGGAGAACTAACCAATCAAGGTGCTTAAAAGGCATTATTTGCTAGTAAAATTATACCAAAATGTGCTAATCAAATCAAGATGTCAACATCCTTCTGCACATACCACCCCTAGGAATTTGATTTTTTAGTTTCTAGGTCACATTCCCCACCCATATTTCTACTTGGTAATCAAACATACTACAATCAACAAATTATTAAAGGTCAAATGCCCACACCTTCAAAGTCTGTTCATATAGGAAACATAATCTGGAAATCCATAAAAACATGTTGCCGGTAATTGAAAAAGGTATCTCAGTATAATGCAAAATGTAAATCAATATAATGCATATGTTTGAAACAAACAAGTTGTTGTCTTCAAGCCACTGCACAACAAGGGCTATGTCCTTACTTTGAAAGCCTTACAGTTTTGTCGCCATAGTAATGTCATTGATGATGTAGCTACAATATGTTCAAATTTCTCACCCCTCTGTCAAATTGCCCATCCAGCACCCTGGACCATGTCTGAAATGCTACATTTCTACCATACTAAAATTTCAAGCAATCAAATTCCCCACATGTGCCCAGGGGGTGTTGACACTTTAATTTCATTGACACAAGTTAACCCACTGCCTGCAGGGGTTTTTTACCTGGACAAGTAAAATTATACATGACATGATTACAGAATCATTTGGGGTTAAAAACATCACGAAAATGTTTCATGAGTGTTTTTGTCATTAAAATGCAATCGTTTGAAAGTGATTTAAATATTTATAAATATTTACATACTAATGTCACTTCTCTGAAGCAACGTCGTTTGGTACTTAAGCAGGCTGTTTTACTTCGCATACCGTTATACTTATACTATTGTACAGGATAAAATCTCAAGCAATGATAGCCATAACTTACCCGCCTTCTTTGTTTTTTTCCATGATAAACGCCCTCTTGGTAAGCTCAGCTGCCTTTATCCACTGCTCCAACTCTTTCTCCATTTTGACATATTCTATTGTCAAATCTTTTAATTTGTCAACCTCTTCTGAACTTTGTTCAGCAGAATTACTTTCTTCAATGTCTAAAGCAATGTCAAGGTTGGAAGAGACACCTAAGTCTATAAACTCTTGTATTTTCGAAAGCTTTTCTACTGTATTATCGATGGCCGTATAGTGCAAACCTGCCATCTTGAATGTACTGCTGTAAACGCGGGAACATCTAAGATTAACCCAGGGGGGTGTACTAATTTCTTTTCTAACCTCATCGTAATCGCGATTTTACTTTTATGTAATTTTTACCGACTTAGCTCGTTGTTAATAAGTAAACTGTTTTACTTCTAGGTTTCTAAGACAAGAATTACAAAGGAAACGTTAAAAAGTGACATAGAAAGATGAAATACATTTAAATACTTGCTTTGTTCATAAAGAATTCCCATTCGGTTTAGTTTTTTGTATCCGCTGGACGAAAACATTGCACATACGTTTTGGGCAAAATGGCGGGTCACCGAGGCCTTTCTCATCATCAAGTCACAAACTTAGGTTTCCACGAGCAAGGTTTGAATTTTCCGCCTAATATTCAAGTGGAAATGGCCGACACTGGAATAGATAGCTCAAAAACAAACATTTCAATTGCTTTAGAGGGACAAAATTTGGTTCAAGAAATTGTCCAACATGCTTGTAGTTTATTCACGGCTTTACAGAATTGTGAGGTTGTCAATGTTGAAGAAAGTGGCAGCAAAGAAAGGCAACAGCGTTTATCATCAGCTTGTCAAGAGACGCTGGAAAAACTAAAAGAACTGTTTAACCAACTGAGAGTTGTGTACAACGAGTCTAGAAAGAGAATGCCAGAAGTTCATGACGTGTTGAACACTGGAAATATTGAGGTTGTTAATATTACTAAACGATTTTTAGGAGTTTGACATCGACTTAAATAATGTTGTGACGTTTGAGTCCCAACCAGAAGCTTCTATCCTTGGCTATAGAAGGGACTTGTTTACCATAATACTGTTACTTTAGGTAGCTATAACAGCAACACCACCACCAACAGCAACAACAGCAACAACAACAACAACAACAACAACAACAACAACAACACCACCAACAGCAACAGCAACACCACCACCACCACCACCAACAACAACAACAATCACAACAACAACAACAACAATCACAACAACAACAACAACAACAACAACAATCACAACATGTCAGCTATCCTGTAACTTTTAAGAAATATAGTATATATAGTATATTAATATAGTATATATCTTGTGATTTATTTTAGTATCTGTTACCACTTACTGGTGCTGTAAATCCAATAGAAAATGGAAGTATGGATGTTACTGTTGTACATAGTGTTGAGAAAGATAACTTAGTCAAGGTAACTAAACTAGATGGCTAAACTAATGATGGTGGTGGTAGTGGTGGTTCTAATTATGGTGATGGTGGTGATGATGGAAGTTGTGGTGGTGGAGGTTATGGGGGTGGCTATGGTGAAGGTGGTTGTAGTGGTAGTGATGGTGGTGGTTGTGATGGTGCTGATTATGGTGATGGTGGTGATGATGGTGGAAGTTGTGATGGTAGAGGTTGTGAAGGTGGTGGTGGTGGTTGTGGTGGTGGTGCTGGTGGTTGTGGTAGTGATTGTGGTGGTTGTGGTGGTGGTGGTGGTGCTGCTGGTGTTGGTAGTGGGGGTGAGGGTGGCATTAGTGATGGTAGTGGTGGTGGTGATGGTGGAAGGGTGGTAGTGAGGGTGGTGGTAGTAGTGGTGGTGGTGATGATTACAATAATATCAATTATCTGTCAAAATGTGCATCATAACTACAAAACTTGTGCAGTGCCAAAAATTCAAACAGATCAATTTTTATTCTCCTTTAGGAAATTCAAGAAAAAAACAAGAAGATTAAAACATTAATTAACTTATTTCGAACATTGATCCAAGAACTTAATCTTATTATCCAGCTAGAGACATCTCAATAATTTTGGACTTTAAAGAGCATAATTCTTGGACATGAAAGAATTTCTGGGGATTCCATGAACAAATCTCTGTGAATTTTTGCAGTAGATCCATGAAGATCCACACAAGTCCATCCACGTCTTGCTATATAGGACTTTTAAAGCCAGATACATGCTGTGAAAAGTTTCAAACAAGTTTGCTAGAAACGTTGCTACATTTCTTTGTGAGTGGCGATCTTGGACATCTATGAACGAATGCTTGGAAATTTAAATACGCGGGAACAGATTCCCAGTCTTACGCACGGACCCAATTAAACACGCAAAGATATCTATGAACATGTAAGAATTTTAATTTCGAAGTCATTAAATGCAGAAAAAATTAACACATTGTTATATTAAAATAATTTTTAGATTTTTTCATGAAGAAAAGATAATCCTCTAGATGAGACTTCTTTAACTGAAAATTTCTTTCCGCGTTGTCTCATGTGATATGCCTGTTTTATGACATCTTCCCGTTGGTCTCCGTACGCTAAAACTGCTAAAATGGCTTTCATCTGTTCTTCACTGTGAAAATCAATCATGAAATAAAAAAACGCGTCGCGAAGAAACTTTAATTTTAGTTGATTGTGTTGTTCGCATTCCTCAGCCTTTGCTCGTAAACTCGACTCAGTCTCCCATCCGCCGTTGGCTGTGATCGCCTTTACCTCATGACCAGGAAAGTTGTTTTTCTGTATCTCGTCAAGGAGTAGGTCTCTTTCCGCCAATTCAAGTTTTACATCCATTAATTCTTTCATTGATGAACAGCACAAGGAAACACCATCGGATTCGCTATATGGTGACTCAAATTCTTTTATTCTTTCCGATAGTTCCTCATTGGCTTTTTCGGAAACATTCAACTTTCTTTTAAGTTCTTGAATCTCTCTGTTCCGTTCCTCCACATGCGCACTCTTTCTTTGCCATTTCATTTGTTCTTTGTGAATCTGCTCGCGGCTTTTTTCGATTTCCTTTCGTAGCCCGATAATCTCGTTGTCGCGCGATTTGATTAACTCGCGGGAGTCGCGCAACGCGCGATCTAATTCGCGCACTGTCCCTCTCAATAACGTTATCGATGAAACGTCCATACTATTCAATTCGGCTGTGTTAGTTTGTGGGCTCTCCTCATCTGTGAATTCTTCGTCGTGGATTATTGTAAACTTTTTATTATTTGGTTTATCATTCTGTTCTTCTGTGCTGTTAAAACTGTTCAGATCCAAAATCTCTTGTTCTTTGATATTGTTGTCTTTAATATGAGACGAAACACTTTCAGTGATTTCATCTTTTGCTTCTCGTATTACCTTGTTTTGTTGTTTTCCTTTCTCTTCCTCAAAATGTTTTGTATTTTTATCCTCCATAATGTCGCAGAACTGATTCAAAACTCTTTAAAAATTCTTAATCAATATTGACCTGTGGAGCATATAAAAGCACAATGGCATTTGTTTGAACTTCATTATTTGAAATCAACTTGCTGGTGTGTTTTTTTGACTGGTGGCAGTTTACACATCTAAGCAGGTGCTTTGTCACTATGCTTGTCATTAAAACAATATATTGTTTGTCCAGCCAGTTAAGAATATAAATTAATTTGACCTGTCCCAAAGAAAACCGTAAAAACAGATATCTGAGTATTTACAGTTAAAATTCATATCAATGCCTGATTCAGCCATGATCTACCGCACGCTCGTCCCACCTAAAAAACAACATCTCAAAGCCTATATTTGCTTTACAGGCCCCAAAAGGAAATTCCCGATCGCTGTGACCACATCTAGTTTCTTAGCATTATGAAACCTTATAAAAGCAAATCCGTATTTAGCACAAGTTTTCAGTGTCGTAGCCATTCTGACGATTTTGTCCGGCTATGTAAATTTCGAATTATTATAATTATTCATGTTTTTAGAAATTTATTGTTTTCACAGTCAATGAACACCAAAATATTAGCGCATAGCGGGACAAATCGTCAGGCTGGCTACGCTACTGCAAGTTTTAAGCAAAGTCTTTGTCAGACCAGCAAAAGCATTTACAATAGACCCTTTCGATAATTACGTTATTTGGCCTGGGAGCCTCGCTCCCATGAAAAGTTAGCCAATTGCTTCGCGTCTTACTCACGACAGCGAGGCTCCCAGGCCAAAAACCATTCATGATTTTTCATATTTTATCTTTTTTATTAAAAATTTATTGAATTAAGATTAGAAATTAACCTTCTTTTGGATAAATTAGACTTAAGTATCCGGTGTTTTATCGGGATGGGTAATGACGTAATAATGTCACCTTCCTTGGGACTGTACCGTCTGGTATCGTAATCAGTTGCACTTGTCTGAGTCATGTATGCTAGCTGAAGTAGACCATTTAACCAGTAAATATCTATAATCTTTGTTTACCAAGGTTGTTTGACCATGGCGAAATTTTGGGTTTCGAGGTAAGATTGAGTTATTTAAAATAAAGATATACACAAGTTGTTCGGTAACCATGAATATTACCTAGCGTTGTAGAATTCGAGGTAGAGTAAGAGAAAGCTTAAAGATATATGAAAGAACCTGTTTTATAACCTATTGCTTAGCTTTGTAGAATTTGCCCCTAATCACGTTTATAAAGTACTGAGATCTATATGAAAGATGTTTAATATTACACATTCATGGTGTTTTTAGTCCATATCAACATTTGTGAGTATAACTGGCTGTTTACATAATCCCGCTTAGCCGGGATGCAATGAGGCGTGTGATTGTTTTGATGTATGGACATAAGTCAGCAAGTGGAGGTAAAAAGTTGAAACTACCATTATGACACTGGGATCATGTTGATGAGATCCTATAGTTTAAATGAATTGTTTAGGATGTTGAGCTATCTTTTGATGTTTGACGACTTTCAAATTTTCAACATGAAAGACAACATGATTTTGCTGAAGTATGAATCGTAGTTTATTACAACAAAACGACCTCACGCCATACTGCATCCAAGCTAAACGGGCTCATGTAACAAGCCCCGTAGCGATCATATGGTTTCCATATGATCTCTACGATCACCCAAAATAGTGTCCAGCCAATCACAACAATCGTACTATCTTCCTCAACAACAGTAAGATCGCTGTAGCTGGCTGAACACAATTTTGGGCGATCGTAGCGATCATATGGAAACCAGTAATGAAGCCACATTCACCTTACTTCGTCGTGTGCATGTTTCACGGTTGCCAGATCCCTGAATAAATAAGCCAAACATGCCATTAGTGCAATTGAGAGAACAAAAGAAACAAAGGGAAAAACAAAGGACCATTTAAACAGTTTTTGGCTTATCTATTCCGGAGTCTGGCAACCCTGTCATGTTTGAACAAGACTAATTTTACATAGTACCACATCCTACATGACAAAGATTTTGATTAGTTCAATTTGGTGGGATCAGTTTCACAATGATTTAAGAGAGAATGGTAATTTTTGAAACGTAAGCCAATATATTTATAACGCTACTCTGAAGTTGTGACTCTTTTTGTATAACGGTTTTAAGGTGCATGGGTTCTTGTTTTTAAAGTAATATAGAATTCATCTTTAAAAGTAATATGGAATATAAAGTTGGAAAGTTTCTCCATATCCATAATATATACCTTGATAATATTTAAACTTCCTTTCAAATTAAAAAGTTTTGAGGTTTATCTTATGCTTTTAATAATGAATGCAAACTGTTCGGTATTACGTCGTTTGTGCCATTGATCATTCACAATGTCTTACTTGACTCCTTTGAATGAATTGTCATAAGTCGTACAACTAAGGCTGGGATAAAAAAATCATGAAAAAGCACAATATGCCACAGATGATGTCATATAGCGTTACCGAAATGTTTCGGTTGATGCTCGAAAATTGCTTTTCAAGCGCCTGTATCTCCATATAGATAGTTCACTTTTGGACACTTAAAGTTATTGATGACGCTAATAACACAATAAACTTTTCTTTTAAATAATGTTATATCACACGTTTCAGAAGGCTATTTTCGTCGCTTTATTTATGGTAATGTATGACAGGTTACTTCATGGTATTTTTACGTTTCAGGGTATTACCTCATCAACATAATATGTATTTTCTTGGTGTCGTATCGGTAACAATAACAAATACATTAATATTTATTTTCCTGTTACGTCACGCTGCTTTTCTCAAATATACCAAACAGATCAACTTTTTCCAAATTGCAAGTAAGTGATAATTATTTACCAAATACCAGGTAATTCTTGGTGAATGTTTACGCCGCCGCTAAGTACCGGTATTTACTGATAGTAATTACTACCATTTATTTCTCACCATAATTGTCTATTGTCAGTAGAGTTGTTAAAATTCACTAGAACTCATTATCTCGGTTTATACAAACTCTGTGCACTCTCTTTGTCACGTGCCAATTGTATTTTGTGACGGTCAACCAATAACAGTGCTTTAAATCTCCATTGTTCAATCTCATGGGTGAGTGCTTTTCCGAATCATTCTTATTGGTTGTTTACCTCAATATTCATCAGATACGTGATCACGTTGGTGCACAAAGTTGCATAAACCCAGACAGTTGAGTGCTCTTCAATATTTATTATGCTTTCAGACCATCTGCTCTAAGAACTATAAATTGTCAAAACTTCCTAGCATAGAAACATTGATTTGTTCAACTTCTCCAGAACAGCAATTGTAAAAGAAGCCATTTTGAAAGCATTGCTTAACATTGATATAAATTATTAGTAAATCAGATTTGTAAATAATATTCGACAGATTTGCTGTTCAGTTGACTAATCAATTTGTTGAACAACCGCATTTCCAACGAGACTAAAAACTTGGTAATAGCTAGAGCTATAATCTTTTAGAAACTGTTTTGTTTTTTCTTGTTGAAAACTGTTTCTCTTTAACATTCTAGGCCAACAAATTAATATCAATCAAATTAAAAAAGAGACACTTACCCCAACTGTCTCAAAAAAATTCCTGATTCAGTTATTTAACCATCCAGCTCGTCGAGAACGATACTTCACAATTCCTAAAAACTATACCAAACAATCTTGGAATCATTGGGATTCTAAGATACCAATAATTTATGTCATTACACCAACATATGAACGACCATTACAAAAAGCCGAACTTACTCGAGTCTCGCAAACCTTCCGTCAAGTGAAGAACCTACATTGGATTGTCATTGAAGATTCCGAGAAAAAGACAGCTTTAGTTACGAAATTGTTAAGCAAATCGGGAATAAAAAACACTCATTTGGCAAAAAGAACAAGAGCAGAATGGAGGCTAAAGCCTTCGGATATTTCTCGTAAAATCCCTATTGTTGTTGATCAGAGAAATTATGGTTTAAACTGGATTCGTAATAACGTGAAGGCATCCAGGACAGAAGGAGTTGTTTATTTTGCTGATGACGATAATACATATGATGTGAGAATATTTGAACAGGTAAGTAAAGATGTTTGCATCATCATAACAATATGAAGTACAGAAGTTTCACGTCGGTCCACTCTTAAACATTTTTTAAGAATTTGCGAAGCTCAATAATTTAATCATAACTATTAATTAATATAAATCTCACAACAGACAAGTTTCTTATCTTAAATTTTTGGTTTAACTTTTTCATCTAACCAGACGGCAAAATGAGACGGGAATTCCGTCCAGACAGGAAACTCGTTCTTACAGTTTGCATATTATATTTTGAAGAATAAGACAAATAAACGGTCACCAAAACCGGTATGACTGCGCCTAATTTCAAGCAGTAGTGATGTTAACTAAAATATTTCATGGCTTCTGATTGGCTAATAGCCATGCGTGAAATAGTCGTGTTCAACGCGAGCGACTTCATAACGTGGGATACGACTTTTTTTCCACGTTATGAAGTCACAGCGTGGACAAAAGTCGTATCTCAGGTTATGACGTCATGTTAATGACGACGACGGCGAATGAGCCCGGAATGTGAAACAACACAACTGGCTTCCTTTAAAGAAAAGTAATTTTTTCATTCTTTTAAATAATAAAACAATTATTGAACTCGGTTTTCGCTTGATATGAAGAATAAGCGAGTTCGGAATTGCGATTGCGCATCCAAATGACGCGTTCTGTTTCGGGATAATAATTTCCATTTCAATACATTTTATTCAAATGGAAATTTTTATTCCCGACGCAGAACGCGTCATTTGGATGCGCAATCGAAATTCCAAACTCGCTTGTCAAGAATCAGTTTGTCGTTATCAACCTCGGCCTTCGGTTTCGGTTGATATCGACAATCTTCGGCTTGATAATTTTTCATATCTCAACCTCATTCAATAATTAAATGTCATTTCTCTTAAACTAAGATTTTAACCTGGTGTAAATTTAGCGAAGTTTGGTCTCATTAGTGACAATAGTTCATCATACAAGCAACTTTATTTGATTATTCCTTGCAAAATTTCATTTTGTTTTTTATAGATGAGATGGACAAAGGGTGTGTCTGTTTGGCCTGTCGGTTTCGTTGGTGGTGCAAGATGGGCTGGACCTGTTTGCGCTAATGGTCGCGTTGTTGGTTTTCACACGAAGTGGCACAAAAACGCTAAATTTCCTATCGATAACGCTGGTTTTTCTGTCAATATTCAAATACTGATATCACTGAAACCGAAAGTCAACTTTTTACCTATCCGAGAAAGAGTCCAGTCGAAGTTTTTAGAAAAATTAACAACTCAAAATGAATTAGAAGGATTGGCTGACGATTGCAAGAAGGTAAACGATTATTTGATATTCTCTTCACTACATTAAATTCGACTAAGCGTTTTTGAACAGATAATTTAATTAATTTAATGTAGTATTAAATCACCAATAAGAATACTTGTAGTGCTAAATTTAGCCAATCAAAGGGAAGTTTGCGTGCTCTTCAAACGCATTACTTCAACATACATAGACGTGGGTTTGGCAGTGACACCTTTTTTCGCTTCAAACGTGCCGTGCAAGCTGGCCAACTAGTGTACTTCTTTTACGTCTTCAGGTTTACGTATGGAGTACTCAGACCGAAATACCAGTAGCAAACACAGCGTTCGAAGAAGAAGTGAGAAAACGTAGCAAGAAACTAAGCTATCCCGACCTTGAAACTTAAATGATGGTGATTTTTTGTAATTGTTAGTACTTTTTTGTAAACATGCTATCTAAAAAACAACATTGACTTATATTGGACATTGTTTTTCTTTGCAACATTCTACAAGTACGAAATTAGGCGTTTCATTTTTGTTCATCAATAATATTTTGGAAGGTGAAGTAAAACCTAAAAAGCTTTAATGGACTAAGGTATTAGTATACAGCCGCAGGAAGGTAAGTTTTAATTTAACCCTGGAGAACTCAAGGAGATTATACTTGTGGATTTCGAGTGTTGAGTCACATTCTAGAAATTTACCCCAAGACAAATTCAATTTTTGTTTCACAATTTCAAACGAGAGATTTTATTTTAGTTTCATACACATTACAAGACATAATAAAAATAACAGTTTCTCGAGCGCCATTCTTTTACCGATTGATTTTTACAAAACTTTGGCTCTTCGGAGTTTGAACTAAAAGAAATACGTGATCACATATGAAACTTTATCGAGTGTTCTGTAATAGAGAATACTCAGGACGCAGTTGTATGAAATAAAGAACTTCTTATTAAAAACGTGCGTTATCAAAAGCGCATTCCTTTTGTTATTTTAAACAGCAGAAGGATGAGAAACTATTATGTGTTTGCCTGACCTATTCAACTAATATTCAACAGTCTAGCTAAGATAGCTAGGAATGAATACGTACGAACCCTTTTGTAAAATGGATATCAACTTCGTACAAACGTCCCGCGGTATAGTTTGCATTAAAATTAACAGGAGGCAAAGCACCCAGTGAGGACAATTCACAAAACTAAACAATCATACAGAACACATGGCGTGTTCAAGTTTAATACGTGAAGTCAACTGAAATCACAATTGGTCGACCATATCGTGATTTGAATAAAAGTCCTTGTACAGTTCGAAGGTACGGCGAAGGTTTAGTTTTGAGGTGGTGGTGGCGGTGGTGGTGGTGGTGCACCCATCATTGCTTGAGCCTAGATAAAACAGTCAATACAACAATTTATTACGAAACTCTTAAATGAACACATTTCGCCACATATCACATCTCGCCACATATCACATCACA
Organism: Pteroeides caledonicum; assembly: GCA_026546875.1. NCBI lineage: Eukaryota > Metazoa > Cnidaria > Anthozoa > Scleralcyonacea > Pennatulidae > Pteroeides > Pteroeides caledonicum. The sequence goes on along the minus strand of JAOBAZ010177763.1, from coordinate 8,030 downwards.
ACTCGTCACATATCACATCACATTTCGCAATATATCACAACTCGCCACATATTACATCACATTTCGCCACATATCACATCTCGCCACATATGATGTGATCACATCACATGAAAAGTACATGTAATCTGTAGTGATGACTTACCCATGGGGGTGCTGGTGAGTCATTTGAAGAGGGAGGTGGTGGTGGCGGAGGTGGTGGGTTTTGGTAACCTGGGAAACCAGGCATAGCAGCCCCAAACCCAAATGGTGCAGCCATAGCATTTTGCCATGGATCTATAAAATAAAAATACATACACGACCAAATGAATATTTATTATTTACTCCCTCCGCTCGGAGGATTTGGGCGAAAAATTACCCGAAATGATGATATTTCCCGAGGGCGTAGATTTATTATACCAAAAAATATCCTTGGATTTAATAAAAAGAATGAGTACAGTTCATTAACCCTTTAACGCTTAAAATATTTTTCTTTTATTCTTTGTTCTGTTATTGTTTTTGCTTTGTCTTTCATTCTCTTGTTCTACTTGTGTCCCATATACGGGACAGTAAGCATTAAAGGGTTAAAAAAAAACAATGTAATGGAACCGTGGTAATTTTTACAACGTAACTGGCGTAGCATCAAACATGTAAAGTCTGAGCATTTCGTGTTAGCCACGCGTGACAAGCCTGTGTAATAAGCAAAGTCGTATTAACCGTTTGGTTAATGCAACTTTGCGTATTACACGCTGCGTTGAAATCGACGGCCAGGAAGGCGATCCGGTTTTAAATCACATGCTCACGTGGTACAAAGTAAACTCTGTGATTGGATAATTTGAATTTGAGGTATAATAAATTCATAAAACAACTGTACATAAGCTGTGAATAACATACTTACTAGATTGTTGTTGCCAAGGAGGTAATGCTGGTGATCCTTGACCAGGGGGTGGTGGTGGAGGTGGAGCTGATGCTTGTTGAACAGGAGGGCGATGACCTGGCATACCATGAGGGGGGCCACCTGCAAATACATGACAAATTAATTGTAATTTCCTATACAAATCTCACTGTCATTCAAAAAAACTTTGCCAAACTGTGTCAGAGAATGAAAATAATAAACACAGGAACAATGGGATTGTTACTAGCGCACCATCATTGTCGTTGCCAAGTTAATACAAATCACCATACCTTGCATAGCAAATGGTGGCATCCCAGCAGACTTATTCCATGGTGGTTGATTACCAGCAGGAGGACCACCTCTGTTGGCCATGTTCCCAGGCGGTGGTACTGGGGAGCTCATTAAAGGTTTAGGACCACCTCCTCCACCTGAATTCCATGGTGGCATTCCTCCTTGTTGATGTGGTGTACCACCACCACCCTGGAAAATAATGTTTGAGATTTAAATGCCAACCACAAAAGGAGGCGCTACTTCACTCACTGATGACACTACACATAACCAACAACTTAATTGCCTGTGGGGGGTTCTCCTTTGGCAAGTAAAATCATCTGGCATTAGCCCTAGACAATTTTCCTTGTCAGGGGAAAACCTCTTAACATCAATAGGTTTTATCATTATATGTCTTCATTCAGAGATTTGATGTGCTATCAGACCCCATAACACAGTATTCTGTACATTCCAAAATATACATATTTTATACTTTCCAAATGTACAACACAAAATGGTATAACTTTATCTAGCTCCACAATAAATGTTCCCATAATGACAAATTCGTAAATCAACTTTTTATTGTTTTCTAGTGCTTTTTTCCTACTGAGTTTGACATCATTGCAATTTGTACTTACAAATTTCCCAGGAACTGGTCCAGTTGGTTTACCAGGTTGTGGTTTCATTGGGTTGGTCATGAGAGGTGATGGTGCACTCACTGCAACTTGTGGTGGAGGTGGTTGTTGTTGTTGTGGCATAGGTTTGGGTGCTGGATTAGAGTTAGGTGGAGCTCCTTCTCCTAACTCTGCCATTAACGACATGTACTGAAAATAAAGTACAAGAAATACTGTTAAACATTTGAGGCAAAAAAAAACTTCAAACATTTTATCCCCAGCTTTAATGTCACAAACTCTATCTCAGGCTGAAATGTGACATGCAAACTCATGAGTGAAAATGTGGTGAACTGCCAAATGTGTAAAGGTTTTAGTGTAATTTTGTTTTGCACTTTCACTTGAAACAACAACACTGTACATACATTTTGTAGTTTAACATCTTTTTATATTAGATTTTACATTTAATACTGCCTATACAGTCTGGCAGCATTAAAAAATTTCTAAATATCATGAACTACTTATAGTAATACCTACCTCACTGTCCATCTTGGCAGTATCTTGTGGTGTTTGTGGTATTACATTTGCAACTGCACTATAAATATACAGAACCAATAAATATACTGTAAATATAGTGTACTATAATATAAATTTATCATCAACCAGAAAGTTATTGCCATGTCTGGCATATTAGTTGCCCAGTAAAATAAATGGCTGTTTACAGCCAACATTGTTGGTTTTTAATTATAGTATTCTTTTATATCAATATGTGATTTTAGCTACAAGTTTAAAGTGAACTGTTCTTACACTTTTTGTGTACAATCCATAGCTATATGACCACTAGCCCCACATTTTGTACAAGTTAAAGCTGCAGTAAAGTTTTGTTGTTCAGGACATTCCCAATGTTTATGTTCCGAAGAACCACAATTTCTACAACGGACAATCTCATCATCACGTAACGTTCCATTCAGAGCAGCCAGTTCCCTTAGTTGCATCCTTTTCAAATCATTTTGACCTTCTGGTGCATCCACACCTTGTTTTATTATAACTTTGATCTAAAAACATTCATGGCAGCTTAATTTAGCTTTATGGAAAAATAGATACTGCTTCAACTATTTAATTTTCTGTAATGGTGCAATTCAATATCAAAAAGATATTGGACTGAATAAATACATGATGACTTTTTAAAGTAAAAGAGGTAGGCACTCAATTAACCACCATGGCTTCTCCTTTTGATGGCCATGATACAACAAGAATAACAAAAACAATGTAAATTTTTTTATATTTTACTGTACACAAAAAAGAAAGGGACAAACTTACCAGGTCTACACATTTTTTCACAGATTCATGACTTTGTCCAGTAACAAGTGCATGCAAAATCTCATCTTCACCAGCAAGAGGTTGACCATCTCGCCTTCCCTGAAGGAAACAATGACAAATGTTATGGTACAGTAACTATAACTGTCAGGTACATGGTACAAATTATGTATTAGTTACATGTACAAATTGTAAATTAAGAAATACTATTTTAAACCACTGACGCTGATGCTGGACATAATTTTACTGTCTAACTTCAAACAATTTTACTTGTCAGGAAAGATCTCCTGCTGTCAATCGGTTAATATATTCTAAACAGATAATAGAAATATCTTTAATTAAAATTCTTAACCTTGCCATCCTTTATAGAACCTTTTCCTCTGATCATTATTTTACAACCAGTCTACAAAACAACAAACAAAAATACATCAATGTTTTATAGTTTTAAAACAATTTAATTAAATTCATTACATTATTGATGTTTATATTAAGTTTAGAAGACCACAGTTGAATCCATTTTGTGTTGTTAAAAACAACTGTAAAAAGGTTAGAATTAGAAAGCATCTCATAAAAAGCACAGCCTTAAATTAATACAAGTAACATCTTTCAAAGTCACCTTTTTAGGATGTAAACATAACCTCAACCTATGCAGGGTATAAAACACAGTATGTGCAAATTTAATACTGGGGCTTTTTTACCACTAACCTGTTTTCTCAGTGCATTTACAGTAATATCAAGTACTGTTTTCTGTTATGACAATGATGTGAAAAATATTTGCAAACAAAAAAGCTGATCAATTTGCAATGCACACACCAGACTTCCATCAATAGCCATATTGATGGAAGTCTTGTATGTGCATTCCGTTTTGACAATAATAATCTTATAATGTTTAATGTAATCATTATCTTACGTCTTTTTCAGTTTTCTTCAGCGTGTTCCCTCTAAAAGAAATAATAAGAAAGAACAGTTTTCCAGTTAGGCCAAAAAATTCAGAGCAAGAACTGAGGTAAGACAAAAATCTACCTTGGTCCAATCAATAACCCTATAAAGTTAACATTTGGATGTTCATCTTGTGGAATAAGCACTTTCTCTTGGATTCTAGTGGCTGGTGGCCTATAAAAGTTAAATATTTTAACACAAAGTACAGCAATAACTGCACTAAGAATTTTACAAATAATACTTAAAAAGTGTGTTGCTTCTCTCCGAAAAAATAAGGTATCCATATTCTCAAACTTACTTGTAGTCAGCTGGTGGTTTGTATTCTGGGTTGGCCTTCATAGCATCCTGAACCAATGTGTGCCTTTCCTCCTCAAGCTTTTTGCGTACCCGAAAATCTCTGGTGTTTAACCGCTTGCCTTCGGAGTTATATATTGGTTCTGGAGAAGGAGATCTGACAAAAACATTTACAATTTTTATTTTGTTAAATCCATAAAACTAGTGGTATGTTCACAAAAAAACCTACCTGTCCTCAGGATTTTCAGGGATACCCAGGTCTCCTGATCTCAATCTTCTACTGATTTCTTCTATTCTCAAGTGAGCTAATAATAATGGTTATTAATATAAATCTTTTTGGATAATTCATGAACGGCAAAATCACACAAGAATCTGTACATGCAACATTTAGCTAAATTCTAATTAACATATGAAATCTGATTAACCTAGTCATGTCAGTGTTGGACACAAACAGACACTTAAACAGACAAAGAACTGTCTGGCATTAGATTACCTACCTAATTTTTCTCCTAGTACTAAGTCCTATCAATTATTATAAGTCACTAATAAAGGCAAGGAGCAATACCTTAATTGGTCTTAACTCTTTACAGTGTACTTTAACACAAACCATGTGTATAATACACTATTAACTTACTTATATATGCAATTCTTTGTTCCTCTGACATTCCAGAGGGTATAGCCATTGGCATTCCAGGAATGACCATCTTTGTATCTTCACTTGCCCATCGACTTCTTTTTCTTTTCTTTTTCTCAGATAAACCTGCATGATTAAATACCAAACACTCCTATTAATATTCTAGCCTTAGCAAAACAATCTACTACTGATCTGACTGTGAGAGAAAAGCCTGGCACTAGAGAGAAAATAGAAATCCATTGTGTTGTTTTTCATCACTTATATCTTTGCTTCTTGTTGATCAAACTTGCTGAAACTTATGTAATTATGTTTAATAAACAAAATTATAAGTCTGTCATAAATTTGGGGACAAAGTAGAGTATATTTCAAGAGAAAATTAGCAGTTTTGATTGAAAAATGGATTTCTATTTGACCACTAGTGCAAGTCCTTTTCCATGTTTGCAGATCATCTGGATTATTATACATGATATCAACACAGACTACCTGCTCTATCAGATTCACTTAGATTATTACACATTACACAATTATCCGAATATACATCAGTACGTTCAGTAACTGATTTCTCCAGTCAACAAACAAAATTTGACATTACCCACAGATTAACTTAGATTGCTAAAATGATATTGGCTAATCACATGATGATAATCACAACACAAGTTTAGTTTTCAAAAGAACTTTAACAGTCAAAAGATTAAAAAACCAGCCTTTTAATTCTTTGACTCTTAATCCATTGAAAAGTCTTGCCACTAACAAGTAAACTCATCTGGTCTTAGACAAAGCCGGTGGATGGTAACAGTTGGCATTGTTAATGGGTTAAGTAAACTGTTTTATTTTAACCTGTTTAAAACCAGAATATTTTATACACCAAAGAAGCAAACTGAGCAAAGAAAATTAAGCAAAGGCTTGAAACAAACTGTCCCCCACATCGCTAAAATGATCTTTCTTTTTTTTTAAATAATCTTTCATTACTGGTGGCTAATGGAAAACAACTTTACTTGTCGAATAACTTTAGTGGTCGAAGGATTATAAACCATCTTTTTAATTTCTTGACTACTAAAGCAATAGCAGTACTCTGCCCAGTACTAGATGATTTTATTTATCAAGGAAAGAACCCTAATACTCAAAAGGTTATTTACTGAATTTGAATATTACTTTTTTAGCCAGTATCCCAATGGATACCAAGGTTGAATGTTTTGGTATCCATCATAAAAATACAATATCCAATTACTGGATACTAGTGATCATTATTTTTAGTATCCAACCTATCCTTTTGTAAACACTTGCAAATTGGAGCACCAGACATAGTGTAAAGGGGGCTTTAGTTACACTGAACTTGATTTCTTGGATGGCCAATCAATGACTTTACAAAGTCATTGGGAGACCAACAAAGATCTTCTCCACTATACTGATTTTTAAAATGATGTGGTATCCTATTTGGATACCAGCAAAACAGGTCTTAGTATCCAAAATAAAATTTTAGTATCCAGTGGATACCAGGATACTGCCAATTTCAGACCTTGACTATCCCAAAGACTCATGAGTAACCTTTTATCAATAAACACAACATACAATTTAATTGCCAAACAAATACAGTATCTCTAGTGCCTACGGTAGTACTGGTATACAAACGAACTACAAAAAGTGATTTTAAATTATTTCACACACAGATTTTTCACTTGACAAATAAAATTGTTTCTAGCCTGAGTGAAACACTTATGGGTTCACATAGAGCTGAAAGAGCTAGATTATGCGATTATATATTCAGTGAAAGAAAACTGATTCACGAGAAATGAACTATTTGTACTATATTACAGTGACTCAATTTTAACATTTAAATGTTGTATATTTCATTTTCAAAACGTGTTAAATAGTCTACACAAAGTTGCTCAACTACGAAACACTGAGTATCCAATGGGGAACACTGGGGGTACAGTAATAAAAACAGAGATCTCTAAAGACTAAACACAGTTCAATCTGAAAAACTTTGTGTAATATTTCACAAACATTACAATAAAAAGTTAAATACTATACCTTCCCGTACTAAGATCTCCTAAAGACAATTATAAGCGGAGGTATAAGCGATCTCGTAAAAAACCCAATATAATCGAATTAATCCTCCCGTATTTGAGCATATATAAGTATTACCTTGGTTAGGTGCCGGCAAACCAGTTGAAAACTCGTTAGTTCGTTTCTGAGCACCATTATTTTCTGGGTACGGTTGAGCAGGCGGCGGTGGTCGTTGCATCATAGGTAAAGGTAAAGGCATAGGCATCATTGGTGGTGGTGGATGTGGTTGTAATGGTGGACAATAGTTCGCTGGCGGCAACGGAGGAGGACGTTGTTGAGGTGAAGGACCACCATCTTGACGCTTAGCGGCCAGTATTGGATGAAGTTTGCCCATCGGGACGGCGTTCGCGCCAGAACCGTATGTCTTTTGAGGCATTTTCAGCCCGCTCTCGGCGCCTCGAGCTTAAAGGATATTGGTGTCGATAAATAACAAACTTAAAATTTTCCCTTCTTTTACAAACAATAGTCCAAATGGTATTAGAAATTCAGCTAGAAACAAGCATGTTGTTCTGTCAGGATCGCAAAGCATCATGGACACACAAGTAACCGTGCAGCGTATGAATCTAGCGGGAAACTGGCTCTAGTAATAATTAACTATAGTATTTTTGGGAGGTGAATACAAGATTCTAAGGCTTCTCATTGGCTAAAAATGTTATCATAAAACGTTATATTCACCGCCAGAAGCGTTCAGTCAATTTGCAAACGTTACAAAAGAAGAAATTGAAAAATATCAGGAAAACAGAGTTCCAAAAGATACAAACAATACTATAATAATTATACGCCTCAGTATATGTATGTATATCTTATACAGGTATACACATCAATTCCAAGCATAAAAATAAATAATGCAAACAATCAAGTTTGTCCGTTGTGCAGGATCCGTCTTTGTTTAGGGGTAGTAGGTTTTATATATTTATGTATAAAAACCTTAATATACTGTACCTACCTACCTACCTACCTACCGACCCACCCAAAAAACCAACTCAATCCCACACACACACATCCACACCGACAGACAGACACAAACACA
>JAOBAZ010177652.1:0-10464 GCA_026546875.1 Pteroeides caledonicum | reverse complement strand
AGACAGACAGACAGACAGACAGACAGACAGACAGACAGACAGACAGACAGACAGACAGACAGACAGACAGACAAATAGACAGACAGACAAAAGTAATGTCATCAAGGTCAATGACATTTAAAAAGGACTTTTGTTTTGAAGACAAGTTGACGTCACTGGGCAGTCGGGCCAACTTGTCATACGTCCACGTTTTGTTAGATCAAACATTTTTGTACTTGTTAATTTATTACCTCTCATAATGTTTTGAAAATGTTTCTTTCAAATGTTTCTAGCTGCTATTTCATGGCCTCGAATCTAGCAAACTAAGCTCTTCGCTTAGGAGCATACTTGTTTTTTGATAAACTTTCCTATTGATGTCATGGACACTTAAGGGAGATGCGTTTTGCGTTGAAGACCCGTCAATGTTGTATTTTAAGCTCATATTTTGACCTTAAAGCGCTTAATCCAAATTTATATTTTATGTTTCATAGAAAAATTTATTTTACGAGAAAGGATAGTATTTGCTATTTTCCCGTTTTTGGTGGCAATGAGACATGTATTTTATCAGATCTGGCTCACTCAGCAGGAGATATCACCGTGGATCCCCTTCGTAACTACATTTATTGGACGGACTACCAGACAAAGAAGATTTATCTAGCAGAAGGGAATGGAAAGTTCTGGACAGTAATAGCTTGGGGAAATTTAAATATCCCTTCTTCAATTGCAGTTGCATATAAACACGGGTAATGTTCAAAATATAACACAGTGAATAAATAAATCATTTTATTGCTCAACGTTTCAAATGGTTTTAACTCGCTGGTTTCCATTCCTGTTCATGACTTGATCAGTTGAATTGTCGAGTAATAAAAATAATTTCTTTACTCGGTATCATCGTTGGTGTGTAAGAACTTCCATCTCTTCTACTCAAGTTTTGAGTTGTTTTCTCGACAATCCAGTAATAAATAGGGCAATTTATTATACAGTAATTTCTTATTGCCAGCACGCTTAGAAATATGTTAACTGCACTTTTAGCCCTGTGTTTTAAAATTTTGGTGTACACATTGACAATTCAAAATTTCATACTAAAAGTTGACAATTTTGGCAAAACTATATCGAGCCACTTTAAATGAAGTAACTTATAAAACTATTTAAAAAATAATTATTTTACAATCTTGTTCTCGAGATCAAAATTCACGTTTTCTCACTATGACTTCAAGGTGACACGATACAGTTTTGGTAAAGCTGTCAAGATTTAGTTTGAATTGCCAATGTGTGAACCAACATTTAAGAACAGAAGATAAAAGTGCAGTTAGCACATTACTAAACGTGCTAGGAATAAAAAATAATTGTATAATGAACTGTACGAGACGTTGCCGTGGCAACAATACCTTTTAATATGGCCGTCAATTACACTAATTGCGATTATCTTGCAAACAAGCGTGGTGACACCTCAATCTTTTTTCAGTAATCATTTTTTAGCTAGCTAAGAACAAGTAGGGCAATTTAAAAAAAATCTGGGTTTCTTAATTGCATGATTTTAAAATAATGCTGGGTTTCTTAATTGCATAAAACCCCGTTTTTGAACTTTAAAGAAGTTCGGCATTCCAGAATTTTTCAAAACTGTCCCATTTATTACTAGATAGCTAAGAAAATGATTGGTGAAAAAAATAATCTCAATAATTAAAGTGTAATTTGCGACGATCTTGAAACATCATTGTTGCCATAGCAACAGCTTTCTAATTATAAATTTTTAATTAAGTATTTTCTTATCGTCAGTACGTTTAGTACTATTATGTTAACAGCACCTTTAGCCTTCTGTTTTAAAGTTTTGGTGTACATTTTGAATTGACACTAAAAATTAAAAATTTTACCAAAACTGTATTGAGCCACCTTAAGTCCGCCATCTCGGATTAAATTTTGAAAAGGTGAACTCGATGTGTGATGACGTCAAACTTAGGTAAAGTAGCTGAGACTGCTTCTAGATCTAAATCTAGAGCTAGAGTAAGCAGGTTTGAAGTAGAACATGTTTAAGATATCCTTAGGATTTTAAAAAAGAGAGTGTCCTTAAACTTATCAACTTGCTGCTACATATGGACTTAAAAAGTGGCGTAACCCAGGTTTTGACGTCATATATGCATTTGCATGCATAATTATTATACCAAGATAGCGGAGATGACGTAATGGTGAACAAACTTTGAAAAAAACGCGTCTCGAAAATAATGAGAGATTTGACCAAATTAGAAAAGAACGTTGTTAATAGGTTTATACATTTTGTCCAGTAGCGAAACAAACCCGACAGGTTGCTCCTGCAATAATGCTAAATTCAAATCATTATCAGGATTCATTTCTTTGGAATTTTATTGTTTTTGCGGTTCTTGAAAAATTTTAATAGGAGGATTGAATTATTGGGCTGGGTACCTACTGTAATTAACCCATGGAAACGTGGATTCTTTAAAATTTATAATAAATAACGTCATTTAATTGGAATGAATAATTATTTTAGGTTCATATTTTGGAGTGATATTGGCAAACCAGTATCTATAAGTCGAGTTAACATGGACGGTTCTGGCAGAATAAGCATAGTAACGTCATCAATAAAGCTACCTAACAGTTTGGCTGTTGATCACTCAACAAAGCTGATATATTGGTCGGATTTTAGACAACAGAGAATTGAACGTTGTGATTACAATGGCAACAACAGGATTATTTTTGCCAAGGGTCTTGCTGGACCCACTTCAATTGCTTTACTTGGAAGATTTATTTATTGGTCGGAGTGGAGCTCAAAAGAGATTAAGCGAGCTGATAAAGGACAAGGAACTCAAGGAACAACTCTCATCAGGGGAATGGAACTAGTGAATGACGTCAAAGCTGTTAATCTACAAAGAGCGCCAGGTAGGATTTTGGTTATGCTAATTCTAAACATTAATATTATCGTTCAGAAACAAAACAAAGCGAAACGAGGCAACAAACACAGTCTATAAAAAACAAAAAACAAATGATAAAAAGCTGAGAGGCAACACAGCTTCCAAAATGGATGTGCTGGCTGTAAAAAAAACAGCATCGACGGGCGGTCGTTGTCATCTCTACTTTCTACGTTTTTTTTAAGAGTTATTTTAGTTTTAGTCATGTGCAAATTTGCTCAAGTTACGTCTGAACCATGGAGATCATATAATATTATAGAAGAGGGGACATTGGGGGTAAAAATTGTCACCAGTTTATGCCGCCATTAGAGGGAAATAATCCGCACCAGGCTTTTATGCAAACGCGCCATCGGCCCGCCATATACCCATGGTTACACATCCGGGAACCCGACGTAGTCCTCCCTAATGGCGGTGTGAGTGGCTCCCCTGGTTTTAAGTGGAAGTGGTCGAAGGGACCTTAATGTGTTTCAACAAAACCAAAAATACCTAAGAATAGACCCCAGGGATTCTTTTGCCCCAATGCATCCAAAGAGACAATTCTTTACCAATGACCGGGGACGTTCTTCAACATGACAGTTTTATTATTTAACATCGCTGATCGTCATTTTTTAGTCTCCACAAACCGTTGTGATCGTAATAATGGTGGTTGCAGTCACTTTTGTTTGGTCAACACTTCTGGAATAATTTGCGCATGTCCAGTCGGACTAAAGCTCCGTAATAACAGAAAACAATGTGAAGAAAGTAAGGAATGGTTTTTTAACGATCAGTTTATTTATACATATTTGAGAAAGAGAAATGTATATGCAACTTTAGCAATCTTGACGAAGTGGGAAACAAAGATAAGGTTTCACAACTTGCTATGGTTATTGTAAACGTATACTGATTCACATATATGCGCATCATTGAATAATTAGTGGGCCAGGGCGAGGTGAATATAGATGAATAATAACCCAAACGAATTAAGTCGAGGTTATTTATTCATTTATTTATTTATTTATTTATTTATTTATTTATTTATTTATTTATTTATTTATTTATTTATTAGGCTTTGCCAAGTCAAACATAAGATATCAACTTTACATAAACAACTAATTACATGATGACATGGCAGGGATAACGCTACAGCTTTAGCCAATTACAGCGACCCTTACACAAGACACAACAGAGATGTACACAACGACTACGTACTACACGGCTCACTACAATACGTATATAAGTACAACACGACCAACTACAACACAATTTCGGACAAGACAGGTTACGAGTCATATTACAGGACAAACATATTGACTTCCAAGTTATTGGATCTTCTACATTATAGATGTATTTTAAAGCATGTTCATAGTATTTTGTAAGTCCTTTCTTAAAGTTATTTAATGTGGTATTTTTGTCTCTTAATTCTATTGGAAGCACAGTCCACGCTCTAGCCGATCTGACCATAAATGACTTCTGATAGGTAATAGTCGTACACCGTTGTATGTTAAAGATTGTAGAATTTAGAGCAGCAGATCGGGTCAGTCTTTCTCGGTTCTGAATTGTAGGTAGTAGGTTGGGGTTAATAGAAATGTTACCACGAGTGCATTTGAAAAAGAAAACCATATCAAGATATTCATGCCAGTAACATATAGGAATTAATTTTAACATTATAAGTCTTTGATTGTAGGTATGGTCACATTTAAAGGGAACATTCAGGATGTATTTTGCTGCTCTTCTTTGTATTCTTTCCACACGTTTAATGAGGTTAATAGATTAAGGGGCCCAGACTTGAGATGCATAACATAGCTGAGAGCGCACCAATGACAGATATAATGTACGGCGAATGGTTGCAGACTTTATGTCCAGTGTTGATTTCCTAACATATCCTAACATCTTACTTGCCTGAACACATTGACTTTCAATATGTTTTGACCAGACAGGTTTTGACGAGGTCCTCACTCCCAAGTCTCGTTCAAAATCAGTACTTTCCAAAACAGTATTGTTAAGTTTGTAGTTATATTCAATTTTTTTCTTGTTTTCTGGTTATTCGTAAGACTTTGCACTTTTCTGCGTTGAGCATTAGGCCTACATCACTGGAATTAATTTCAAAGTTTGTAACATCTCTCTGTAGAAAGGTTGCATCTGATATGGATCTGATCGTTTGAAACAACTTTGTATCGTCAGCAAAACTGACGATAGCTGAATTGTGTACGACGTTGGAGAGATGGTTCTCATACAACCAGAACAACAATGGACCTAGTATTGATCCTTGCGGCACACCAGGCTAACGGTTTTGATGTTGTTCCATGGACGGTTGTTTGTTGGCTACGGTTATTTAGATACGATGAGAACCACTTCGTGACGTTTCCACGGAACCCGAAGTCCCATAGTCTATCTAGAAGCTTACCATGACTTACTTTATCGAATGCTTTAGACATGTGGAGATAAATTACATCTATTTGTTCTTCTTATTATTCAACGATATTCACCGAGCCTGAGACGAATAATTGTTTTAGTATAAATACCACTGGTGATTGTTTTGGAAAAGTGGACGAACACAATAATGTCAGAAAACTGTAGCTTCTTAGTTACTTATATCGGCAAATTGAGCCGCCCTTACGTATCAGGTGATGATTATCGTGTAAAAGCAGGCCATTCTCCTTAATCGTTATATACTCAACGAAATACAATTAGCATAGCAAATTGCATGTGCAATTTTTTTTCTGGTTTCGTCAAGATAGCTGAAGTTGCCTGTACATTTCGCTCTCTAATATCAATGGAATTTTTGGGAATAATCAGAATATATACAATATGAACATGTTAAAATATTTCCTAAAATTTTCCGAAGTGTCAGTGTAAGTTTTAAAAACGTTTTTGAGCTCTGACATTAACTCTTTTGTTACAATAAACTATCCATTTGACGAGTAAAATTGTCTGGTGTTTCATATAGTAAGATGCTAAAGTCTGTATGGTTTGAAATCGAACTATATGGAAATGAAGCAGTTAATAATGAGATTTTAACTTCTTGAGTTTTTTGTTTATAATTAAATTAACTTTTACCTGGCAAACCTTTTATTAACTTTGTTTGTACCTACTGTATATTCACAAATTCAACAAAAAAACATTTAGTAACATCTCCATTCTTTCAGGTCCTTTGATGTCGCTCCTATACTCGGCTGGCAGTACTTTAACGAGGATATCTCTGGATACCTTCGACTTCACTGGAATTATTTTACCGTTTAAAAAGCTTGTTGATGTTGTTTCTTTAACATACGACGTTGTAACGAATCGTATATACTGGATGAGCACTAAAGGGATATATTCAGCGTTGGCGAACGGCTCAGGTAAATATGCTTGACAATCTAATCGTAAAAGAAAAACATTGTGGGTTTTTATCAATGTATCCGAAAAATAGATAGGTGATCAAAATTTGTAAATCGACAAAACACTGGAAGATTAAAAAATTGAAGGCACATTGTGAGTTTTACAATAACTTTGTAATCTGTTTTATTCCACAAAAAAGTATATGATCGCTCTTCCCTTACTGAAAGAATATTTAAAATGACAAAAAGATTTTGAGGAACAAGTTTTTAGTGCAAATATCGTATATCTGTATATTAGATTGGTTTCTACAATAATTTTACAAATATTTTAATTACAGATATCAAAAAGGTGATTGATACCAATATCTCATCTCCCAACGGCTTAGTGGTCGACTGGATTGGTAGAAATTTATACTGGACAGATAGTGTTAAAAAAGCAATCGAAGTGTCAAGGATTAATGGTTCTAATAGAGCTGTGCTAGTATCAGATATGCTGGAAGGACCACTTGACGTTACGGTTGACCCAGTTAAAGGGTACTACTACAAAAATTATATCATTTGTATATGCTACTTGGTAACTATTTGATTGCTAGCCATGTTTTCCTTGTTTCTCAATTGATGGTCGAATAACATCGTTCCATCCCTGACACGATTTTGTTTCTAAGATTCCATTGTTTTTCACTCGTCCTCGTACCCTTTATTCCGTTCATTTCATATTTCATATTTTAATGTTTCCTCCCTTCCTTCCTCCCTTCCTCCCTTCCTCCCTTTCTCCCTTCCTTCCTTCCTTCCTCCCTTCCTCCCTTCCTCCCTTCCTCCCTTCCTCCCTTCCTCCCTTCTTCCCTTCTTCCCTTCCTCCCTTCCTCCTCCCTCCCCTCCTTCTCCCTCCCCTCCTTCTCCCTCCACTCCTCTCTCCCCTCCTCCCTCCCCTCCTCCTTCCCCTCCTTCCTCTCTTCCTCTTCCCTTCTTCCCTACCTCCTTTTCCCCTTTTTACCGTCCTCTACCTCCCCCCATTCCTCTTTTACCTTCCTTCCTCCTCCCTTCCATGCTTGCTAGCTCGCTAATTGTTGTTTCTTCCCAGAACCATTCTGCTCTTCCTTCTTTTACCTTATATATTTTTGACTTGCATAACGTTATAGGTACCTTTTCTGGATTGATCGCGGAAACAATTCGCGTATCGAAAGATCTTCTCTTGATGGTGGTTCAAGGAAAACATTGGTAAGGAAGCGTCTTGTCAATCCCACTGTTCTCGCTATTGATTTGGAACAGAAATTACTTTATTGGGCTGACACATTTTATCAGACTGTTGAAGGCTGTACCTTTGAAGGAGAAAGAAGATCTCCGGTTATTAAAGGAGTAAGTTCTCGTGCTGTCATGTGATAAAACATAATTGTAAACGACTTGATATATTTTGGTGTGCTGGTCCCATATTTGTTAGAAAAATTTATTCAGTTTAACTGGAAATAAGTTTGGTATTTTATATTTTTCATACTCCATACAAATCTCCATACGAAGTCGAGTACTTTTTAAGCAACCTGATTGGTTACTTCAGCTCGGAATACCCAACACTATTTCGAGTTTCAGAGAAATCGAAATGGCTTCCCAGTTTGTTTTTGTTACGGAAAATGAAATTAATGAATTAATGACTACAACGACATAAAATAATAGTTTAAACGGTATATGCTAAAACAATTATTCACGTCAGTGTCGGTGAATGGTGTCGGATAAATAATAAATAATAGTCATGTACTTTACATAGGTTTACATAAGAACAAATTTAAATATCCGTTTTTTTAGTTAACTTGAGTTCAATGATCACCTAAAGTCAACATAAAATGACAACAATTTGTTCCGGTGAACTTAGGCAAGCTTTGCTACACTATGTCACACTCCAGATGATCTGAAAACAAGGAAAAGGGCTGGCACTACCTGTCAAATAGAAATCCATTTCTCGATTAAAACGGCTAAATTTCTCTTGAAATATACTTTACTTCGTTCCCAAGTTTATGATAGACTTATAATTGTGTTTACCAAACATAATTAATCAATCAGCTTTAGCAAGTTTCATGAAGGAATAGCAAAGATAGAAGTAATTAAAAATAGCAAAATGGATTTCTGTTTTCTTCAGTGCTAGTTCTAGGCTTATTGTTCACGGTAGGATTAGCTAGTTAGCGAAATCCAAGGAATTAGTGCAAGAATTTGTTGTGTACGTGTTCATTCGCTGATGGTTTACACCAGAAAAATCCCGTCTTCCTTATGTTACATGTCTGTTTTCTTTATAATTAACATTTATAGTCCTTGAGCGGGGGGAATTCGATGAAATATTACCCCCTCGGAAAAATACATCCTTCGGAATTCATCGAATTCCCCGATCTAAGGTCTATAAGATCTACCGATCTAAGGTCTATAAGATCTACCGATCGAAGGTCTATAAATGATATATTGTATCGAAACATCTTCTATACATACTAATCACATCGTAAAATGGCTTCTTTTCTACTATCTAGCTTCAATCTGGTCGTGCGGAAGGCATTTCACGCGTGGTACACGCAAACTCTAATACCCGCTGCTGTGGGGTATTCGACTTTTATACTATCATGTGAGGAAACTCGGTGGAACTCCATCATTAGTTGCATGATCACGTGGTACAAATGAAGCTTCATGAATGGCTAATTTACGGTTGAGATATAATATTATTATTAATAGCTGGGTATTTTCATCCTGTTTTATAGACTGGTCACATCTTTGGACTGACTTTACTTGGACCTTATATATACTGGACAGAAGATAGTAAACAGATCGTCTATTACTTTGATAAAAAAACTGGTTCAAAACATGAAATAATTTTGACGAAGGCTAATGAACCAAAAGCAATCATCGCTATCTCCCGAGAACAACCTCCAGGTAGGAAAACTAAGTGGTAAAATCCAAACTGAAGCAATAGTTGTTGCGATATTAGAGTTTGTATCTTTTGGGTTCTGTTTTAAGTATTCGAGTGCAGACAACGTTAAAGTTGTCGAAAGTGGCAGTATAATAATACAAATGGTAATATTTTGTTGCGTTTTTGGTAAAAGTTAATGGATCTTATTCTTAGGACAAAATAGCTGTTCAGAAAACAACGGAAACTGTACTGGACTTTGTCTTTTGACGCCAACTGGGCGCTCCTGTGCCAGCGTATGCGAAGGAAAACTGCAGTTCAAAGGTAATAATTATATACATTATAATCACTGCCCGAATTGCGGTTGGTTAGTAGCATACACACAGATATTGCAGTTATGCAACTTGCAGATAATACAGTTGCGTATAGGGCGAGTCAGCGATGAGTACTACAGCAACCAGTATCGAGTAACACATTCATAAAACAACGCAAAACTGAAGCAAACTTCAGACCTCCTGTATGTACACATGCAATCACGGTTTTAACGTGGGACAGAATTACAAAAAGACCAGTATACAGTATGTGTACTGTATAAGAAATGTATACGTGTATCAACTGTATATGTATACGTGTATCAACTGTATCAATTTCGAGGGAAAATGTTGTCAACCTCGCATTTGTTTCGGCTGATAACACTGAACTCGAGCTTGAAAATTCTGCATATCCTATGTACAGTACGAAACCTTTATCCACTAAGTATTATCTTTTACGTCTTATCCCGCAGACTGAAAAATTGCATACCTTATTACATTGCACTTCGCATCATTCTGTACCGCAAGAAACAAATCATTCATGTTATAGCCGCTGGCGTTTACTGAAAATTGACATTAAAAACATTTTGGAGAGTATAAAGTGTACTGTTTTGTTCAATTGATTAAACTATTAAATTTTTTTAGATTCTTGCAAGGAGAGAACGGTTATTGGCAAACCAACAAGACCAGAAAACACAAGGTATAATATAGACCGGAAGTACATTTTGCGTTTGTAAAACGCTGTTGTACAGATAAACAAATTTTGACTTATCGAATTGTCATCTTGGGGTATCTTAGGGTGAGAATGGCATGGGCCACGATTAGTTTTTCTCTGTAAGTTATTGCTCCAATTACTTTATAGTTGTTTCGATGAGAATACTACAAAGTGTTCAACTGAAGTTACTGTTTCATCAAGAAGAGGTAATAACAATACTATAACATTGTTTTGACATACCATGAAATATCGCACCGTAACGTACCGTTCCACACTCTACCCCATTACACCGCCCCACACCATTCTATGCCATACCATGCTATGCCACAGAATGAAAATATACAGAAGGGCAACTTAGTTT
>JAOBAZ010177430.1:0-10465 GCA_026546875.1 Pteroeides caledonicum | reverse complement strand
TCGCTCTACCAACTGAGCTATCGGCCCAGTGGTTTAATTCGAGCCCAACTAACCATGATTATTCCTGTGCACCTACGAGAAAAACATGCAAAAACGCTGTATCACACAAAGCATGCGGTAAATAAACGATCATTTGAACGAGAAATTTTGTATTATGGAACAAGTTATTATTATTTACAAGTAAAGTAGGAAAGACTTAATCGTTCGAAATAGATTGCCCTATGACAGGAATACACTTCCTTGTTTGAGACCATTGTATCGAACGGATTGTGGACCAATTTGACGTTTGGGTACTTTTATGTCCCAAAGATCTATCATATTAAATACTTCCATAATTTGAACGTTAGTAAAGAAATAAGAGCTAAAATGTACATGTAACATATGTAACTGTACCATTTATCTTTTTCAAACTGTTAAAATGATTCATTTACAGTAGAAGTTTGCCTATATGTCTTTGAGCTGAGGAATGCTTGATTGTATTTAATATACCGCAAATTTCCCAAATTTACTAGCATTCCGAAATATGACATCAGGCTTTAAACGTTAGTATCTCCGTGAGTTTTTAAGAAAAATGCATGTGTCATATATCAAAATCTAAGTTAGGCTTTCCCGTAGCTGATGAAATTCATTGGAGTTATATATCATTTGGAAAAATACCTGGATATCAGACGTCGGCACAGCGACATTTTTTAAACTGGAAATTCGTTTTAAAGCTACATCAGGCATTGATAAACGACCTACAAAAAAGGTATTGCTAGTAATTTGAGGAGACGCATAAGTAAAATAACTCGGGGCATACAATGTATCTAAAATTGCAAACAGTGCAAATACATTAATAGTTAGTTTTTTTAATATTCTAGTTCTATAGACCTACTAAAGTTCGTGTTAGCCATAGTCCTACACCTCAAATGTACATTGTTTTATAATAAAACTTTATGTAATTATGTCTAGGAACTTTAAACATGTATATTTGGATTCTATTAATGGCAACCTGCGTGTTTAAATAATAGTTATTTTAATTTCAAACCAGCAATACCTAGCTTTTAATAGTATAGTATTTATTAATGTTTGAATTTATGTTAATTTGAATGTCTATATAATGTATATGTTTAATGTCTATATACAATTACAATTGAAAATGGCGTTAGTTACACGCCGACACGGCTTATAAATAGTTATTAATGTTTTTATTGCTCAATTTATTTTAATACTTCACAATACTTCAAGAAAAAGCTACTTATAATGAAATGTAATTCCACCTATTTGTTGCTAGTATTAATTCTTTGTAATGTTAAAAACAGTATAGAAATTTTGGTAAAACATGAGATAATAATTATTATTATGTATTCAAAGTCTATTCTCGTTTCTGATTGGTCGAAATGCGCTGTAAAATTCTCATATTCTCTTTATTTGAGCTGCTGACGCCAGCAGCGCGCAATAACACTTTTTCCACCTTAGGCTTCGGCTTCGGAAGATAACACAAATGTTGGCCGTAATAAATCTCAATATCCTACACAAACCATTCAATAATTGTTTAATGTACGTAAGAAATTTATCGGATTTTAAGTTTGTCTCGATTGCAAGGAATTTTGAACTCATACATAATTTTTTTTTGTATAATGACTGTCACATATTTTGCCTGGGTTTCATGATATTCTTGCTTGAAGATGTTCACATGCCGCCATCTTGGATATTCAAGGATAGGCAGGCTACCTCACTGGCAGGGTTACCAATAAGAATTATCTAGAGAACCACTGAAGACTTCTCGTACCACTAAATCAAATATGATGTTAATATAGAACAGCTAAAATCACTATCGCTGTAAATATGTTGCTTACAGAGAAGTTTCAGCTTGTTCACCCTGCCAATGACGTCACTAAATGAGATCCAAGATGACGGACGAGACAATTCTTTAACAATAATAATCTTTATTCAGGAAACCCAAGTCACTTGAGGTGTTTTTCAGTGGGCTCCTCTATATAATATACAAACATGGACATACAAACATTCACACACATTTACATCTTAAAATAAACTGTTAATTTAGTTTGTGACGTCAACTAGAGGCTTTGTTTTACTAGTTGTTTTAGGTTAAATTTAAATTTGAGGAAAAAGATATGAAAGAACACTGAAGTGGTGTTATGCCGTGTATAGTTCATTTTTAACTAACAAAAAATAAATCATGAACGAGCACATGGACGGAACAATGCAAAATATTTACCAACCAGTTTGATTCTTATAATGTGACACGTCATAATACGCCAACTGAATATACGCCTCACTTAGAACTTTCATTGAAACAACTTCAGTCTTTTTTTGCTGTACTTTTTCAATAACAGCACGGGCTGCCTGTACTCGATCCTGCAATAAAACCACACCATTACATTTCTAAGTTAACGTGTTAAAAAATAGATGGTCTGAATTTTAGAAGCAAGTATTTACAAATTATATGCTGTTTTAACCCTCGACTGCTAAAATCATATTACCTTTCTCGGAAAACTATAATAAAATAAATAAAATAACGCAATAAATGACCTAACAGCTGTAACGTTTTAATTCTAAACTCCAGATTGGAATTCGAAAAAAACTTCAAAAACCTTTGATACAATCCCTAAATATACATATAACACATGATAGCGACGACGAACTATTATAACAATACTCGCGGAGACGGCAAAGTTTAACTAAGCAAGTTACCTGGTCAACGTAACTGTTTTCTTGGTTTTTATTCGATGACTTTGATAATCTTGAGGTTTTCCTTCCACGGTTATTTAAATACTGATTATCTTTATCAGCATTACATAAAGCTAAGATAACCCAAATAACGTGATGAGGATGATCAATGGCTGCTTGAGTGATTAACTAAAAAAAGTTTCAAACATTTCAATATTCAAAAGCTAAAAGACAAAGACACTTGGCTCCATTTTAATACTTTTTAACGCCGTTTATTTTAAATTCTACTTTGAAATTCGACAGCTTTCGAATCATTTCATTTATTTTATTTAAATTAATAACCCAGACTATAAATGAAAGTGACTATATACTTGGTATTAGGATAATTGTAAAAGTTTATGTCGTTGGTTTAACCAGCTCAGAGGACATATTATACTCAAAAATGTACACCATTATGAAGATATTTCTTACATTTCAGGATAACTCCCAGGGATGAGTTTTTCAAAATGAGTTACCGCAATCATAAGTAGAATGGAATGTTAGAATTTCACATCATAACACTTGAACCAATTCACAAGTTCGAACGACGAATGCTGTTTCGAGGTCTTTGAAAAACTCACGAGTGCATGTTATATCCAAATCCCAAAAAGAACCATGTTATCACTTAATTTCTAGTTTACATAAAAGTATTCGAAGGAACAAAATTTGAACATAACCATTATTAAAAATAAACAAAGAGTAAATACTGCATATTAACTCCGAATAACATCTTGTAAAACTCCAGATATGAGCTAATAACAAGTGACGCGTATTATTTGGTAATATTTCGAATTTATATAAAATTCATCCTTAGAATACTTGGGCTGACGATGAACTTGGAATAAATTCCAAATCAATTTCAAATTACCAAAAAACACACATCTCTTGTATATTAACTACCACGTCAAAATGCACCAACCAAGCAGTTGGCACAAACTTGCTTGTTTGTATGGGTCGAGAGGGCAAACGAACCATGCTTATTTAAATAAACGTAATTATACTACGAAATAAAATGGTTGATCAGAGAGACTTAAAATTTTTGTTACACCATCACATAGTGTAATAAAGTCGTCTAAACTAGTAACGAACTCCAAACAGTCACTGGGCTGCCACAAGTAGCCTGAATAACTATGAAGCCTTGGATGCTCAAACTTATTTAATGAATATCACCTACATATTTACCGCGTGCACGCGTTATAGATACATAATAGGTCTTACCTTAGCTAGAATCACTTGAAATAAATTATTTTGATGTGATCGAGCACCTAACCGAGCTGCTAGTTGATACATTAAAGGAAGAAACTTGCGTGATTCAATTAGAAGTCCATCCCCTTTCTCGGAAAAAATACCTTGCTAGAAAAAATATTAAAAAAATTTAAACGTGACAAACAAGCAGGCACACAGACAGACAGGCTGTTGGGCAGACAGGCAGGCGGGCGGGCAGGCCGGCAGACTGATTACCTGAACAATCCCATTGACAGAATCATCATGAGAGTTTTCTAGCCATAAAGAACAAATTCTAAACACCTTAACGTCGTATTTATCCTACAGAACGAAAAAAAAGCTTTTTAAGATGTACCGTTTCAGGCTTTACTTCATGAATGACTATATTACTGTTTTCTAATAGATTGATCAAATATTTACTGTTAGTTTTTCCAATGACCTCGTTTTCACGTTCTTCTTTCATATCATTTATAAGGCACACAAAAGTTACACCCGATTACAGTATGCACAAATATCTTTCTCTTTCACGCTAACCTCAATAGCAAACCTATTATAAACTACATTGTGTACACAACACAAAGAAATAAAAGACATGAAAACGAGGCCACTAGAAAAAATTAATAAAGGGCAAGGTTTACTGGTTGCGAAACGCTCATTAACTTCATTAATAAGTAGGAGTTAATACGTCTCTCCATCAAGACGTTTTAGTTTTGTACAAAAACTAGCAACGCGTCTTGAACTTGACTTCTGCGTGCATGATACGAGTATTCTGTGGTTTAATTTAAACTTTCTTTATCAGTGAAGATATTAAATAGTTATTATATAAATATTATATAGATATTATATAAATATTATATAGACATTATATAGATATTATAAAGTTAGTTTAATATTCTTGAATAGATAAATAAAAATGATGGTATAATTAAAAAATATTTAAAAATGACTGAAGTCGGAGAGATAAGAATATATAGTTCATTTGATTTTGTTCGACTTATATTTGTCCGAGGCACTTTTACTTGTTACAATACTGGTAAAAATAACGGCGTTGACTACACACAACCTTGGTTTGAGTAATATAACTATAGGGAAAGAGACGTTATACCCCAGAGCTACAAGCAAAATGAAAATGGTTAAATTACTTACACCAACTTGGAGGCATCTGATATAATTTCTGACTGCTTTTTGCACATATTTTAGTCGATCTTCTTTCATTTGAGTTAATTCTTGTTCATCCGATTGACTTTGAAGACTTAAGTCTCGAAGATAACGACCTTTATCGACTCCATGTTCTTTAAGATTGGCAACCTCAGACTAGAGGAAATAAATATGATCATGAAGCAAAGTAAGGAAATTAAAATTGTATATAATATTTAGGACATTTGTGAGCGAAAAAATAATTAATCGTAAAAGAAAAGGTATTTCAATATCATACCTGCAGTTTCTTCATTATACACTGTTTGTTTTCAAATGCCCAAGACTTCATGTAATCTTGAATGTTTTTGTATTGACTATCAGCAAATCGTGCAAGGGATAAAAAGGCCTGAAAGTAAATGAAACAGTTATTCCAGATTGCAAATTATGGAATATTTGTCCATGAGACTGAATACACACACACGCACGCACGCACGCACGTACGCGCGCACACACACACGTACACACGTACACATGTACATACGTACGTACGTACGTATGTACGTACATACATACACACACACATACAAGCATGCATGCATTGCATGGTACATGTATATATGTATGCACGTGTGTAGTATGTATATGTATGTGTTTGCATGCCTGCAAGAATTTTATCAATGAGTGTCAAAATAAGATGTCCAGTGGAGCTTTGGTTCAAACAACGAAATGGTATTAAATAGCCAAACGTGGATACCGTTTCCCGTAGTTTTAACGAAGACTCGTCATCAGAACAAACTGTGATGTGATGAAAAACATTCTCGAGAAATGTCTGCACTGGGTTTTACATATTTGTTAACTTACGACAATTTCCTAGTTTGATTTCGTATTCCACACGCCCGGACACGCGCACACATATAAACGTGTATATAAAACAAAAAAATTAACCTCAATGGACGATTCTTGCTTATCACTACAAGATTCCACAAGCTCGACGGCCTTTAAAAATAATAAAATAATAAATTATCTATTTCAAAAAAATATTTGCCCACCAATAACTCAATTTATGATGGAACTTGCAAAACACGGATACTGCGGCAACTCAGGGTAAAAGACAATACTGGGCGAAATTAAATGACTAAAGAAAAACTTTCTGTAGACAGGGGATCACAATTCTGGTACAAACTGACTATTCCATAATACAGATAAGACAAAGACAAATAAACAACGTTAACTCTGTAAGTAAAAATCGTCATCAGGAATGATCATGGCTGCACGTTAGTCGAAACGTACAGTAAATGATTTGATTCCCACTGGTTTGTGTTTTATCAAAATGCGCATACGATACAAAAATATAAGAACATTAGTATTCTTTGATATACAGGAAATTTAAACTTGGAAAATTGTTATATAGCATGCATATATAGTAATTAAAACGTTTCCATAATTGTCACCTTATCAAGATATCGCTCCATGATTGTATTTGGATTTTCTGATTTCGTTTCAGCTAACCAGCTGCCGTAAAGACCAAGTATTTGTGCGGATAACAACTTAGAAACACAAGAATCACTCTTGATAAAACAAAAAACGAATTGTTGTTATATTACTAGTTACCACTGACATTACAAAACTTTAATATAAACAATACTACAGCCATTATATCGTAGATAATCTCATGGAAGAGATGTGCCGGGCAACGTACATATTCCCAAAGCGTCCCAGGTCTTGGGGAAATGCAGTAACTACTTTCATAACTTCCCAAAACCCGTACAAGCTTGTCTATCATATATTATATACGAAATACAATGTACTTTAAAGTGCTAATACCCTATCTGTTGCTCGGCATTAAAAATTACTAATTTGGTTTGTACTGTGCAAAAAATCATATAAAAGTTAGGAAAAGTAACAAAATACTACCCTTTTTTTCACAATTTTTTTTCACAAACTCACCTTAATTGCGTGATTAATCTGTCTTAAAAGTCGCAAGGCAATCTCCTGTTCACCATTGAACCAAAATACCTTAGCTTCTTCAATTTTCCAGGAATAATTATTAGCTAAGCCAACCATGCCTTTATTTGGTAATTCTTTTAATGTCGCCATTGCTTTTTCGGATATCTGAAAAAATCGTTTTAATCCCATGTATGCAATTCCCTGTTTCATATACAGCGAGCACAGAACTACATACAACTTTATTTATTGCTCCATTAATGACTTATTCCTTTTTTGCATTCTTAATTCTTTACCCTTTCTGGAGCGCAGTTGACTTTTATTATTTTACGTAGGCTTTACGAACGCCAGAAAATTTTACTTGCTTTTACTTAAGGTAGAGCTACGGTCCAGAAAGGGTAAAGGAGCTAACACCCCAAAAATAACCAAATGCCTGAAAAATTGGGAATGAAGCTTAGAGATACATAACTTTGTATAACTAACACAATTAAGTCTTTTAAACAAATAATTAAATTAACTTAATACAACAATAGAAGCTAACTACTTAATACAGACATATAGGAAAAAACAAACTACTGATTTATGAACCAGCTTTTAGCATTTTTTCAAGTTTGGAAAATGACAATTGTCTTTTAGCTTCATTCAGCACATTCGAAGTTTTTCCTTCCTCATACCCTACATAATCCAAATTTTGTTCTAATTTTTGGTACAGAGAAGTAATGTTTTGCGAAAGTTATATAGTAGTATAAGGGAATATGATTTAAAGGAGTAAAGAGAGTGCCTAAACTCGAAGCCGAAAGGCTCTGGTGAAATTTATGCATAAACATATTCATATGTGATGTAACACGATGAGTGAACCTAATAAGGGACTTAATTGTTTATTAAATCTAGAAAAAGTTATAACACGCACGGTCTTCTCTTAAAGTATAATGACCGGTTTAAGAGTAATTGTCATAATTAGATTTTAATTTTTATAGAACAAACTGAAATCATCATTAAGGAAGTAAAAACCGAAAGAATTAGATAAGTTGTGAAATAAAAGAGGTCCAAAAACAGATCATTTTGGTTTACTGCAATTTATGTCATTAAGATTTGATGACAATTTTTTTAAGGATACAAAATGTTTCCCATTGTAGTAAGGTAACAGGCAAACCAGTCAAGAGTCATTCTAAAGGTATCATACCTTTATAGGCTATATTTTACTATAAAATACACACAGTGTAGAAGGCTATAGTTCATTCACCATACACACACGGTAGAAGGTTGTACTACAGAACACCAAAATTACTTCACAAAGAGGTATTTTTTCAACAGCATTTTGATTTTTATCAATGATAGTCAAAATAACACGCCCAGTAAAAGAGCTCTGGTTCAAACAGCGAAACTGAATTAAACTGCCAAACGTGGAGGTAGTTCGCCGAAGTTTCAAGCAAAGACTCATCATCAGAACAAACTGTGACGTAATAAAAGGTCTTCTTTAGAAACGTCTGCGAAGCGTTTTAACTATTTATCAATTTACGACAATTTTATGGTTTAATTTCGTATTTCCTATTAACCACAAGGGCAGCACGAAATATGCCAGCCACAATATTTTCAACCAAAAACCATTTGAAAAGTAAGCATTTATATACGACAGTCATGGGCGTCCTCAGTATGCTATAGTGTCGACTCTGTATTAACATACAAATAATAAAATACAACTTGGAGAAATGACAGACAAAGTCTTCTATAAAAAGCCCTTCACTTACCTGATATCTACCAGCATGTCTCGCTAAACTTGACATCATTACACTGTGTTTAAATAAAGCTTGCAATAAAAATGTTTTCGTTTTTTCACATGACAATTTTCCATTTAACGCTAATGTAAAAAGTTCCTGAAGTAGAACTGTCCTTAGTGACAAGATTGGTTCAAGAAATTCTAACTCATGAAAATTGCTTGGCAAGTTCATTATCCAACTGTTAAGTAATACTTCTTGATTATCACAGCTAAAATAGAAAACAGGAGTAGAAAATCAAAAGAGCACATGACCCACCATACGATAGAATGACTAATCGACCGACTAGCTGAACACACCCACCCACCCAGTAACCCCCTATCCGCTAACATCAACCAACCTAACACCGATCGATCGATCGATCCATCAATCTTTCTATCAAGCAGCGCTTTAACAACTACCAGACGTTTCAAAAGTATAATATAATAATAAAGTATACTAATAAATAATAAATGAATAATTTAAAGAATTCTTACCATTCATAAATGTTCTTAGCTTGTTCCATCTCAACAAGACACTGAAGACGCGATATATGAGGATAAACTTCTGATAAACTTTCAGTATTTGTACGACACAAATCTTCCACTATTTTAAGCCTGGTCAATAAAATGTACGCATTCAAATTAGGGAAATGAATACACTACAATAGAAACGTATAAAAGCAGTATACAAATAATGTGTAAGTAAATAAGCCACATGAAAAAAATTTCAACAGTTTGAAAACATCAGGAAAAAGGTCATGCAGTCATTTCAACAAGTTGTGCTACAATATATTACTAATATATATCTGGAGAACGTTTAAAACTTTGTTCAAAATTTCCATGGAATGTAGTTGCTATATTTAGCATCAAATCGTAAAGTAAAATTGTTGTTTCAAAGGATACTCCACTTAAAATAAATGTATGGTCTATTTGAAAGACCTTAGCATGCTTTGTTGTTATGCAAACTTTGAACTCCTATTTCGTCTTGAAAAAGAAAATATCAACTGCTAAAATTGCAGACGTGCTGACGTTCTTGCAAAGAATTGGCCTGAGCGGAATCCTTCATTAGGTGTTCCGCAAACATATTTTGATATTTTGCATAGTGTTTATTCGTGGCTTGCGTATAAATTTAGTTGTTTATCTCGGTATTTTGTTTTCGTGAGATAATACAATGTGAGTATTCTAAGAAAAAGTTCTTCGGACAATAGTTATTATACTTCGTGCGGTTTGAGTTACTCGAAGAGTAAAATGAGCAAAGAAGTTAGTTCTTTTTTTTTCAGCAAATCACTAAGACAACATGCCTGATAAACAGCGAAGAAAAAGCAAATTTATACGTAAACTTGGAATAAATACTGCAAAATACGTTTGCGAAGCACTCAATGGGAGACTCCATCAATTAATTCTATACAACTGGGGTCTGAACGTCTGGAATTTTAACAGTTGTAATTTTTTTTCGGTCACGCATCCGGTTTTTACCTCCCGGACCCATTTTTAAAAACCTATGCAAAGCACGCGCATAAATATAATTTGGTCAAAAAAATTTACCCAAACATTTGAATATACTGTACGCTTGCTTCATCAAATTCAAATGCTCGTATTTATCAATAATAGGGCGAAAAACACAATTAACATTTTTTGTGAAGTAGACATATTTAAGTATTATATATTATATATATTTATGTATTATACCAT
>JAOBAZ010177319.1:0-10465 GCA_026546875.1 Pteroeides caledonicum | reverse complement strand
TTGCAATTAATTTCAATTAATTGCAATTAATTGCAATAGGAGAAGTCACAATAAAAAAACTCCTATTTTGAAAAGATCTAGTCATAAAGCATAAAACGTTTTATGACTAAATCTTTTCGAAGTAGAAGTTGGAGTAACCTTGCTTGTCCAAGCGCCTTCATTGCTCTTTTGGCTCCGTATTTTTTTGTAATTTTTAGGAATTTAGGCGGGAAATGATGAATTTAATGAGTATATTGCGACAGTGATATACAAATGTCAGTGGTTTATTTGTGGTGTGTGAATTGTGAAACTGTGGTGTCAATCTTAAAATTATGGCGAAAATCGTGAAATTATGGTGTGAATCATGCCTTGGCGTTCTTCGTGTAATTGTGGAGTGATTTCTCTTTTTGTGCGTGAATAACCTCTAATGCCCTATTGCCAAAATACAAAAATTTAACAAAATATAATGTTAAAAAAATATTTCCATATAAACATAGCGGCAAAAGTAAAAAAAATAGGTGGTCATGCCTCCACGTAAAATTAACTTCGTGTGAGGTAAATGCAATTATTGAACTTAATAAGAAATAGACTCGCTGCTAAGTAATCAATGCTTTTAGAACATAATTAAATATATTTCTTTAATATTTCCTTCGTTATTATCTAACTCCTGCTTCAAAGTAATTGCTTTAAAGATAGTTTATCGGCTTCCGAACGAGTGTGGGGTGCTTCATAATTTGTCGCCAGTTGGCTACGTCGGAAAATTTCTGACTTAGTCAAACTGCTCCGATAGTCCGATATTGTTCGGCAAATTATTAAATTGATTGCAGCTAAAAGGATAAAGGCGATACTATGGGCGATACTGCAATAACAAATCCTTTGCCTTTGGATTTAAATTAACAGTTTGTGAAAATTGTAAGCTGTAACCTTATACCAAAACCGCTCTTACATTCATGTTTTTCACTGGCGTTTTTAGAAGCAGTACTATAAGGAGGTGATTACATGGTGCAATTTCAGCCCGAGCTGAAATCTCAGCTGGGCTGAAATTACACCATGTAATCAATACCTATAATCGGCAGTTTCATTCTCGTCACCCTCCCAATCATGCTTCCAATCCATAATATTCCCTCGCAACGGCCCTAAGAAAGGGTGATCTTTCGCTTTACAAATTTACTATGATCACTCAAACAAAACGCGTAAAAAATATTTAAAAATACAACAGTTCTCCAAAAGAGTTCATGAGAATGTACTAGGGTTAACAAAAGATACGAAGATGTTATATTTGTTTAGGTGCAGTTAAAATTATTAGGCCGTTTGTTGGCAGTGAGGTCATATGGCAACTTATTCATTTTACTGTGTACGTCAGACAATTTAACTTGTCGCGATAAGAGCTATTCATTAGAAATATGGCCAACGTGAACACTAGGCGGACATTAAAAATATATCCCAACTGGTAAACAAAAAGAAGGCGTTGTTTGGAATGTATATTAAAACACACAACCACTATAGTTAGCAAAGGTTTTATTGATCAGACTGTGGAACAGGAAACTTTTTGGGAGGCACAAAGCCTTAATCAGAGTTATCTTAATTAGCGCCGCGCTACCAGTGAAAGATCCTTGGTACAAGGTTGTCAATAGATTAGAAAAATACAGCGCATTGAAAGGCTAAAATAATATATACCTAAAAAACATCAATAACGCAAGCCCTCACAACAAAATTTAGTTACTGTCGCCCCCTGCCATGCAGTTCCGCCGCCTCTTGGCAAAAACAGACTCATTAATTTTATACCTTCAACCTTTTTTAAAATTGCAAACGAACCTTGCGACAAAGATGAGGTTGTGGTTTTCAGTGTGGGCCCGTCTCAACGGAAAA
Source organism: Pteroeides caledonicum (assembly GCA_026546875.1). Lineage (NCBI taxonomy): Eukaryota > Metazoa > Cnidaria > Anthozoa > Scleralcyonacea > Pennatulidae > Pteroeides > Pteroeides caledonicum. Next base: position 8,617 of record JAOBAZ010177319.1, on the reverse strand, counting down.
GAATAGGTTTTCACACTTGTGAAAGGATTGATATGTAAGAATGGAAAAAGAAGTGCACGAATCCTCAATAGGAACGCATGAATTGCACAGCTATATATAAGCCTAAAAGGGGGCGATAGGTTAATATAAATGTTACGATAAACGAGTTTCCACACTTGCTACGTGAATTTGCTTGAGATAGCAACTAAAGGCAAGGGTCTGAAAACGTTTAATAAGCCTTTAAAATGTAGTTTGTGGTTGGTGCTTCCATTGGGAAGCTGAACCTAGAGATTTCTTTTGCGTATAGAAAATATTTATGTGTTATAATATGCGTGTAAGCACTCACATTGGGAATGAGAGGACCTATATATGTGACCTAAAGTCAATGGGGAAACATGAAAAGAGTATAGATTTTAAATTTTATTGTTTATGATGTATATTTGAATTAAGAGCGTTTTTCATGGGTAGTTGATTATGTAATGACTATTCAGAGTATTATTGCACTATCCTGACGTCATTAGCGTACTCAGTTTGATCATCACTTGCACAGATATACAATGCATTCAAAACTCGATCGTGTCACGTTTTGTGCATACATACAAACATATACATGCAATTAAAGTATAGCTGTTAATAACAACGACCAGCTGGTTTACTTTTCTTTTCAAACTAACGCTTGGTGTTCCTTGAAACAATATAACTATTTATATCTATTATCTTATGAGTATTTATACACTGATATAAACGTTGAAATGTTCACACGCAACCGGTGATTTTTTAGTTCTTCCATACAAAACAAATGACGAATGAATGACGCAGCTTTTTTTAAACATAATGCTGTTCACATCGTTTGCATAAAGCGTCGTAAATTACGCTCAACAACCACAATTAATAATAATAGTTTTAATAGTTTTAGAGTTTATATTTAGTTTTTGTCTTTAAATTCACAGCTCCTTTTAGGCGTCGATCCAAAATTCACCACTAACGTTTTACTGCTTGTATTTACAAACCCTGTCGGACATTTCTACATTTCATTGGTAACACATATAGACTTCTCGCCAAATATCTACAAGGATTTAAGAACATATTTATACGGACAAAAATTCGCATATATTCAAACACCTAAAAAGCTCTCCTAGTTGCAAAACACAATAGTCTCCATCTTGTTTTAAAATACTTGACTCTGCTAACGATAACATGATAACTGTTCAGTGGCGATATAGGCTTCTTATCAGTTTTAGTTTGAATATATAATTTAATAATTCTTTCTATGTTTTTGGACATATTACGTAATTGTAATTTAGTCCTAGGTCCAGCATATTTTCTAATCATAAGTAGAATGCAAATGAATTGCTTTACAAATCGTGTTACGGCGGTCCAATTTATATAGCGGCGATGGATGATTAAAAATAGATTGGGTTGCGATATATTTTTGGAAGTGAAAGCAAAAACTAAAAATGTATTACAAACGTTGTAACTGAATTTCTCTTTGGTCGCGGTAGTCGCAACGATGCCATGTCGTTGTTGAAATGATGTTCATAGTTCGAGTGTAATATGAAATCACGCAGCAGTGACCGCTGATTTCGAATCAGACCGTGTTTCGAACATGAAAATAATAGTTACCAAGTGCTCAGTGTCTGCATTTAGGAGATTTGGCCGAATTAACCATCATTTGTTCATTACGTGACTGGAGAAGGAATCGAGATTTGGGCCTGAAGACATCAATCTGCGCATGTGCAAAACTCAATCGTAACTTTATCGAAAAATTACTTGATTGAGCTTGACTCTACAAAATTTCTCCCTTATAATAATCTAAGCCAAAATGTAAATCTCGTCTCAAAATGGTATTGATATAGAAATAATTTGTAAACTGTAAAGAAATTAAAATCACGAATTTGAATTAAGAATTGTTGTAAAGATGACTCAGTGGGCGTGGTTATCTATATAGATAGATATAAAATAAGTGTGTTGAAAGTGTTATTTGGTATACGTCGTTCAGTTAACAATCAGTGTTGTTCCATGAGAACGCTTTTCAACGTTCCAAACAGGATTCAAGGTAAACATTTCTATAAATATTTTTATGGTAAAGGACAAAACCATGAAAGGTTTATAACCTTCTAAAAATACATAAAACTAATAAGTAATGATAGTGGCACGATCATTTATTATTTCGACCATGAACTGGGTTTGTGTATTTCACATAAATTAATCTTTGACAACGGATGCTTTTTTATTTTCAACGGATAGTTTTTTATTTGTGCATTAGTGATGTGCAATAAATACCACGTAGTCATTCACAGAGAAATGAAATCTTCGCAATGCGTTGTAACATTGTTTTAGGTGGAAAAGATAAGTACAAAATGGCGTTAATGTTTTATATATAATGATATATGGCTTGCCAGAATTTTTGGAGCCTTAATAGACCCCTGGTAACTGAAATACAAGTTACAGATGTTCCTAAGGGCGTGTCCCTAATTACGATAGCGTTTCAGCTGAGAGTTGACTATTGATGTCATAACTCCTGTAGTTTGACTTTGCAATTGTCTTTTTACTGTCGATCATCTACACACCCAAGAATTTAATTTTCAGACCAAAATGTGTTGATCTGAAATTATTATAAATAAAAATACAACGTTTCGCTCTGATTGTGATAAGTCCTTCATTTAAGAATAAGTAACATTAATGGAGCAATTTTAAGCATTTTTTAAACTTTTTGTAATCTAGTCCACTTATGTTTGTTTTTCATAACATTGATGTGTAAACTTGAATTTTTACGCAAACAAGAACGGAAAATCAGTTATCATCATCGACATTGCCAGACCTTAAGAGACGTTTAAAATGCTAAGGTAAATGTGAGACATGCGCTTAAACGTAAAGAAATACAAAAAGCAATAATATCAATAAAGTTCTCAAGTATGGTGAAATGTTTGTGAACGGGACTAGGCGAGCTTTTATTGACCTACAAATTGAAGAACACCAAGGGGGTGCCCCAATTGTAGAGAGAAATTTCTGATTACAACATTAAACTCCCTAATGGGCATACTAAATCACCATCAACAGGACAAAAAGAAGCACCAATTGTAAATAGAAAAATATTTAAAATAACACACAGGTTTGTGATCAGTGAACTAGCAAGGAATTCCCTCGAGGGGAGTATTGACAAAGGGCCGTGCTAAAGTAAGCGTCGCTATAATGGTATATTGCGCGCGCGCTGGTTTATTTTTGAATGGAAAACGTTATATCCCGGGTGGAGAAAGAGAGAGGGGAATGTCTACAAGTAGATGGCATTCAGTACTAACCTTTTGGTTTAGAATTAGGTTAGAGTTAGGGTTTGGGTTTTGTAGCCAAGCCAATTCTTTTTATAGCGAATTGAATGTGTGCATTCCTCTGTCTCATGCATTCGCCTGTGATGAAACGACACCCTATTTGAATATTCGAAATCTCATTAAAATTTGGACAGAAAGTAGCGTTTATAGCAGACGAATAATTTATTTCAATGAACAATATATATTACGAATGTCTGAGATCTTTTGATAACTCACTTTCTTTAGAGAGGCAATATCAAAAGAAAAAAATAATTTTTTTTAAACTATATCTTAGTCATCAAAATACTTCGAAATAAGCTAGCAGGGCGTTGTTAGGTTTTCGATGTCGTGTTTGTTCTCAAGGTAATTAGCTTTGTAGGTATGTAAATCAGGTCCTGATTGACGTCACCTACTCAACATGCAATATTAACTCTCTAGTGGCTAATGTTGCCCCTAAGTATCTTACTCTGTCTAACGCCAGATGATTTTACTTGTCAGTAGGGAAAGTGCTTTGCCTCTTGAGGGTTAATATACCAACTGCTCACTCTGATTAATCCTTTAGCTACCAATTTTTTCTTCATTGCTAAACAAGGTTTAGACTAAAAGTGTAGGATAAAATACTCGTATGCACGGTAAAAATGAGGTTCAGTCATTTAAACCGCTTCTATTTTAAACCATTAGAGCAACAACTACAGTAATATGTTGGCGAACTAGTTATTTTTGTAGTATTTCCATGGAAACAATGTTAGTACACGTTGAAATGTTTATGGAGTTTCACGGTGATTCAAAAATAAGAGCGAAAGCCACAATAATATTTTTGGCGAACTAATTATTTTTATACCGTTTCCATGACAATGGAAACAATGCGTGTTTACACGTTGAAATGTGAATGCACCACATAGCTACAGCACCGCAAAGATTGAATGAATTCTATTTATCACGAAGAAAACTTTCAATTGTTTTAAAACCCCTTTAAAAATATTAAGTAGATGACGTACAGGACAAACAAGCAGAAACTAAAGCTGAAGATTAAGTAACAAGTATACAATATGGATACTGTATGAGTTGTCTTAGTGTTCCTTAGTGTTCTGGGAATATATTAGACAAGAAAAGTTGAAGATGTTAAAGTTACACTGAAAGCAAAAATTGTCGAAGCACACGTGCACTTCTAACTTCCATATAAAGCTTAATTACCTGCTGGGAATAACTATTACAATTGTTTTAACAAAATTATTAATTACTTTACGATAGTAGGCAATTAAAAACTATACTTGACTCTGTGGGTGTTCGTGTACACAATACTTCGAAAGAAAGCTATACCTCATAATTAAAGTTATTTTATAAAATGAGTATAACACAGTTACAGTATCGACAACGCTTCGGTAGCTTGGTTCACTTTTTGCATGCGTAGAATCATTGAATACTCGCAGGGCTGAAAATTTTTGGGCTGAAATTCAAGCTGGGTTATTTTGCCTCACCTATTCTCTTATTCTACCACTTACAGCAGTGTTTATTCTACGCCCACATTATATCAAAGCTAACGTGCAAATTAACAAAGTTAAAGGCTCATTTTCATTACTCCGCGTTGGTCAGCAAAGTTGCCGCTTTCGATTTTACGATCGTCGGCAAACGTCGCAACTGGCGACTTTCATTCGTCGGCGATACTCAGTTGCCGGAAAATTTCAAAACACTCACAACACACTCAGACAACTCCCAAGCTCGGTTTTTATTTGCTTTATGGCCGCAACTACCGATCAATTGTCGCAACGAAACCCAATTTCTATTTTTTCACTCCAGTTGTCTGCGAGAGTCGCAGAGGAATTACGATAGGCGCTTTTCATTTAATACAAGAAAATGGTTTGCGTTGTCAAGCAAAGAAATTATTTCTAAACAAATCTACTTGAATTGCTAGAATAAATTCACGTCGCATTGTCCAAGTTGGACATTCTGCGAAGCCGCCTGCAATGTACGCCGACAGCATCGGTGACATCGCCGAATAATAAAAACCAGGATTAAGCAATACAATCTTTTCCCCAAATTAACAATTACTGAATAAGACCAGGTGGAGCGTGATATGAAATATTATCAAGAGGAGGTTTGTCATTATATAACCCGAAGTCCAAGCTTGATAGCGACAAACTGAGGCTTGGTAATTCTTCATATCGTGGGAAAACCGAATTCAATAATTGTTTTATTATTTATTTAAAAGAATAAAAGATCACTTTCTTTTAAAGTTAGTCAGTTGTGTTGTTTCACATTCCCGGTTCTTTCGCCGTTGTCGTCATTGGCGTGAGGTCATTACGTCACGCCAATGACGTCATAACGACTTTTTCATCCACGTTTTGACATCATAACGTGAACGAAAAAAGTCGTATACCACATTATGACGTCGCTCGTTGGGCATGACAATTTCACACATGGCTACTATAGCCAATAAGAAGCCATAAAGTTTTTTAAATAAATAATAATTTAAGTTATTAAATAAATGTAGCAAAGCATGCACCAAAATTATACAGGATGCAAATAAAAGGCTAAGTCTGCTTGTTATATAGCATAACATTAATGAGGGAGAAAATTTATATGTCCTGTATGGAGCCTGAACCCATTGGTCTTCTAGTGCGATGGATGAATAAACGTTATAAAAATAGCAACGTTATATAACAAGTATACTCCTTAGCATATATAATAGCTATTTTCCTGGTTTTATAGTTTGTTTTCAAGCGTAATTGTTACTGTATTGCGTTCTTGTAAAATTAGTGAAAAACATTTGCCAAGTCTCTGGAGAAGCATTTTTTGTGGACGCCTTTTGGGAATTATGGTGCAAAAACAAAACGAAATGAAATAAACCGAAAAAAGTAGGACTTAATCAACTATATGATCACTTTTTTGTTTATTTTAGAAAGAAATTTAACCGACATGATTCCTTGGGTTTTTGTATCTCTCTTCCTTTTTATGGCAGGTACTATACAAACAGTAAAAGATATTTAATATATATTTCATATAAAATGCAGGCCAAAAACTAAATATTACCTCAAATTGTGAATCGTCATAAAGCAGAAAACAAACTCTAAAAAACCAAAGGCGTGAACCCTGTGAAGGCGAGGAAAACAATTTTTTGGCATACGGGGGGTGCATATGCGTCAAATAAAGTCAAAAGCAATGACGTGAAAATGTAATCTGTTAAAAGTCTGTTAATAATTAAGTTATAATGAAGTGATAATTAAGTAATAAATAAGTACTAATAAAGTTATAGCTAATAATAATAATTAACTATTAACTAATAATTAAGAAATAACTAGCTACAAATTACAAAACTACGGTGGCGTCCCCAATGGACGACCATAACCCCCGGATGGTTTTTTCAAAATATCGGCAAAATTTTTGTTTTATTTCGCAATTTTAACGCACTTAAATACTGTTTTGAACGTGGAATTGATCAGAATGTAGTAGAGCTGCCAGTGACTGTTTTGTTGTGGCTTTTTGGCATTTATTCTTGCAATTTTTTAAGTTATTGTTGTATTCGTAAAGTTGTGTGTATTATGTTTTTTCAAAGAGTTGTTTTAAGGTAAAACCATAATAAGGACCACGCGTGTGTAAGTGTCCCGCGCGTTGCAAAACTTTTCACGCTCTTTGATGGAGCCACACTGCAGCTTTGTGAACACATGCGTTGTTCCAGGCCTTATGTTCTCACAGCTTAATAAAATAAAAGAGTGGGGTGGTTGTGCTTAATTCTATAGTATTTTTTTAAATATTATTGTATTAATAATTTTATTGGAAAAATTTTCAATTAATTCAAATATCTCAAAAGTGAAATTTTTTTCCCCAACCCTACAATAATTTTGCTGAACATCAATTCATTCATGTCTTTAGATTTTGGTCAGCCAAGAATAATTGGTCAGGTATGTTTATTATCTATGATATGTTTTAGAGAATCTAATTTTGTTCAAATATGATCCCTAATCAGTATGCAAATATTGCCGTGTTTACAGAATGTAAAAACAATCTAATGAATAATGGTTTTGAAATAGCCGCGTCAAATTGTCGTCCTGGGGAGGTCGTTCAAAGCTTGGTTACCCTGCGTTAGTGAAAAGTTGAGAAGAAAATTATTGGATCCTACTTGACTGAAACGTTGTTTTTTTTTAACAGAACTGTTGTGAATGAGTTCAAGTGTTATCATGTAAATGTTCGACGACAATTCTGGATTATTATACCCTGAACTAAAACAGTGCGTTAACGTAAATTTAACGCTGAGTTTGCGCTTACCCACCTTTGAACATCTTAGCCTTGGTTTCGCCCACAGTCACCCGAAACGGCTTTTTTGCAATGCGCCTACAGTGTTACCTGCGTGAAGTATGTACTCTCATATCTTCAGCCGCTGACAAACAAAGCAACCCGTCGCAACGCAAGCAATGTATATAAATGTATATAAATATATTGATGCTTGTGTTGCGACGCGTTGCGTTGTTTGTCAGAGGTTATGGGTCTAAAAGCACATAATTCATGCCGGTAACATTGTAGACGTATTGAAAAAAAGCCGTTTTGAGGTGTTTTACTATTACAATATTTCTTAGAATGGTAACAAGGCTACCCTTCATCGCAACATGAATACCGCAGAGTTGGAAAAATATTTTGGGGTTTCTGCAGCAGATCAAGGTATTGTTTTTTATAATGACTTATTGACCAAACGCAATCCCGAGACGCTTCCTAAAAACACCCAGCAAGTGAAGTTAATTGAGAAATTGACAAAATATTACAAAAAATAACATAAGAGAATGAAGATTAAATGATGAGCGGAATACAATGGAATACATAGAGTATATAAACGCGAGACTTTTTTATACAGTTATTGCTGGGGGGCGAGCGAGCCAGAGCAAGCGAGCGAAGCGGCAGACTAATTTGTGTAGTAGGCAGTAGAAAGGAAATGTTTGGGGTCGCTTTGCATTGTGGTCGTGCGCATTTGTATGCGCAGTTAATGATAATAATAATCAGTGTCATTTGACCCTAGTAATGACTAAACGACAAACATTGTATGTGCAAAGTAACTGGCATTGCGTGGGCAATGTCTGAAGACTTCCTGCATTGCGTACTTTGAAAGATTTTTATTAGAACTGGTAACAAAATTAGCCTGTGTTCAATAAGGTTTCATACAAATAATACAAAATAAACAAAATAATTTTCCAGCATTTGCGCTTATTTTATTTTATTTATTTGCGCAAAAATTATAATAGCGGCGTAATGACTTAAGGATTTCCTGATTTGCGTGCTTTGAAAGTTTTGCTTTGAAGTGATATCAAAACATAGGCTGTTTTCAATAAGGTTTTATATGAATAGCA
>JAOBAZ010177208.1:0-10466 GCA_026546875.1 Pteroeides caledonicum | reverse complement strand
TTGGTAAGGAATGTTGTATGCTACAGACGGCAAAAATTTCGTCGAAAAGTTCTAATAATAAAAGGTAATCGGCGTATTGGTATTTAGTAGCGTTTTATTTTGTAATTTATAAAAACATTCAGTGCTGCACGCTCTTAGTGCTTGTTTGTTTATATCTAGTTTTAATGTATTTACGTTGAAGCAAGGGTTTGTTGAAGTATTTTTGTATGAAGTTTTTCATTAACGACATTCTTTATTTTCTGAGCGGTAAACAAGCTATTAATAATTGCACCAAGTTGATCCTTACTGTTGCGCTAAACAATCGTATCTTATGATGTACCTTATCAAAAATTCCCACCAGAATACTTGTGCTTTACCTAAAATTAAATTAACGTATGAAGTTTTTGGGGACGTAGAAACCGAATCTCTGATTTTGCGGAAGCTGGAAAATCGATGCTTTTACTTGTGGCCAAAATGTCAGTGGTGTTAATGATTTTCCTATTCGTTTCGTGGAACGTAACTGAAGTATCTGGTAGAAATGGTAGGTCTATATGTGATATTTTGTAAACAAAATATCTGTTGAACACGACGGCGGTTTCTTGGTGTAGTACCAGCTGTTCTCTTATTTTTACACCTTAACTAAACAATGGTTTTGTGGGTGACAAAAACGCAACTTCTGCTAACTAATTACGCTATATCTTTCTTGGACTTTAGTAAAGTATCTGCTGAAAATAGTAAGCCCTGTATCCGAATTAAATGTTGTGAGCGAAATATCGGCTAAACGGTGGTTTATTAGTGTGTTTTATTTTATAAATTATAGTGCTTTATTAATTTTTCCGCCACTAGAAAAGTGATAATGCACATGTGTTATTATCGTAATCGCACATATGTCGATTATTGCATAAATAAATTTCATGTGCTTTAACGAAACGTTTTTTTAGCATGATGTGTTTGCTTGGAAATACATGGATGCTTGGAAATATGACACAATTATTTCGTTCAACACTCGAAATAAATGTCACATTTTCGCGCATCCATGTATGATACTCTATAACGGACTCCTGTATAGAAATTGATAGATATTAAGAGATAAGGTTATCCGTATTCATGAGTTCGAGTTGAGTTTGTGCTGATACTTTGAATTCATACCGAGTTAATTGGCACCGAGACATTAGCGGAATAAGTTACATTCACCACCGAAAAAAATTTTAATAGTCCCAGGGTAAAACCTCTAGCCTAGTAGTAACCAACTTTTCGCTTTGAACAACGCTTCTAATGATAACGCCTCGGTTCGATGCTTTCTCCATCTAAGCTATTTGGCGTAGTATTATAACTTACCTCGTCTATTGTATACCTCAAATTGTTCATGTACAGTCTGCTAATTCGGTTAGAAGTTTATAAGTTAATATAAACTTAGAATTTTATACCCAGAATAGCAACTTTCTTTTACTTTTGGTATACAAATCCCTTAAAATCATGGCTGTTGTTGTTCTTCCGTCGTTCTTGACCTTAATTCCAGCCATAAAGTGCCCCAAATCTATTCCCTAAATGTTTTTAAGCTAAATATCTAAAACAATTGACGGACCTGTAAGCAAAGCGTTATGCTTTTTCATGTAGAAAAGCACAATTTTTTCACTTTACATACTGTTTGTAGTATTTAGTTTCGATTTCGTCCGCTGAGACGAGGTATTAGCAATGGTGCGTGTGACATGTGGCGAAATTGCGGCGCCATAGTAATCATAGTGGAGAAATTAAGATTCTGATATAGATTAGACAATATAGAGCTTAAGATCGACGCGGGACGCAGGGACGACGGATTACCGGAAATGAGTTAACCAAATTTAGGGATACGGCGCATGTCTCGAGTCCAAATTGTCCTGTAGTCGCGTCGACGACGACGTACAAAGTGTGTTGGCATAGTTGCTGTAACGTTTGTAGTTTCATAGTCGCTATAACGTTTATAATTCACTAAGCCAAAAGTCTTAGTGATTTGCTAAACACCAAGTAACCAGGTTTTATTGCCTGGTATAACAAAATAATTTTGTTATAATTTGCTTTGTCATATATATCATCTTTAAACAAGGTTTAAAAAGAGCGACGTATTAGAACTACACAACTACAACTAGTGCATCATGAGCGTTTCACATCTTTGCATAACCGAGACTATTGTGGAGAAAACCACAGAAAAAAACATCAAGAGGCCATGGTAAGTAAATATTTTTCAGTAATTAGAAAAGTAATTACGAAAAGCAAATGACGTATATCTGGCCTTCCCAGCTTGCTTTTCCGCGCTAAGTTATTTGCTCCTCCGCCCAACCTCGTTCCCAGGGCTTTCGCCCGTCAGGAGGAAAAGCCCTTGTCGGAGCTGGTGATGTGGTACGTCAAAGATTCAAGGTCTTAGGGGGGACAATTGAGTCTCAAATTACGAAAAGGCATATTTTCCATTAGACCAGGCATATGTTAGATTACATTGTATTTTTATCGTGGTTGGAATTCGCTTTTGGAAATAGTATATACACGAAAACATTTTGAGAGCGAGAAAAATTTTTTGTTTTAAGAGCGTGTTTTTGCCCGAGGATTTTGTGTGCGTTTTACCGACGGACTAAAGAAAGACCCTGATTTTCCATCTTTTGCCAATGAAGTCACGAAGTATTTCTACGATATTATTAGTTCACTCGATTGTAATTGTTGCAGCCCTATAGTACTAGCGGTAGTCGAGCTGCCATTATTAATGCGAGGTGGAGCAAAGATAAAATGGCAGGCGAAAAGGCGAATGGTGAAGACATAAGGCTAAGTGCTGAACTCTAAGTCTAAGCTGTGTCGACGTTAATTCCCAGTTGAAGAGGTTGAAGTTAAACTGACTTTGGCAATTGGCAGGCGGTTTTTGAATTGATAGTGATATATCGATAAAGCGTTTTTCAGGAACCTCTTCTCGTTAACATACTTTGTGCCCTGCTTGCACTTGGCAAATAAAGTTTTCGGGAAATGATAAGTCTTCTGATAAAGGAACTGCATCACTTTTCTCGAACCGAAACTCTGCTTTACACTCAGCTTCTTTTATCTTGTGTGAGTACTTATGTATCGGTTTTGTTTGTCGTACGAAAACAAAACAAAACATAAAACAAAACTTAAAGCAAAACAAACTCTTCCTCCTCAATGACACTACTTATAACATTCTTTTACCATGATCCTGACATCCTTTAGGCTAGCCATTGAAGAAAAGTAACGGGAAAATCAAAACATTAAGTCTTGGAAAACCACTAATGAGAACTACAGCTCGTGCGGTACACGTCGTCAATAGTTAGGCAAATTATCTTTATTTAATGCTCTGATTTGTGTCAGGACGACGGCAGTCTCGACAGACTTATGCGACCTCAGGTACCCCTTCGTCCTTGCGTCCCGTCGTCGATCTTAAGTACTCAAATGAATAGTTGGCTCACTTCAGCACCAAAAATGTCCAGGGAGTGAGGCATCTATTCATTACCTAATCTATGCTTCTACACTGTAGCATATGCTGTAATTTTGAGATATACTGTATTGTTTACAAGGTGGGCTTTTACTATGAGATGAGAGGTCTGTTTTTAATTTACTTGTTTCGTTTTTTTACATATAGATCTAGTGTCTGTTACGTTAAGGCTTAATTTTCTACATTTCCTAGTATTCAAAAATCCGCGCAGTGAAAGTAATCTCGGCTTGAACTCACATACTACTCGAATTGAACTTGATTGCAATTCATTTTGAACACGGTCTCGAACTCGAACTCGAACTGTTGTAATATCATGTAATATTATGAAGCAATCATAGGCGGAAATTCCGTTGCTAAACACCAAGGCCACAATTCTAAGCAAAGAGACTACAGAAGAATAGTGGACGCGTTCAGGCTAAAATGTGGTAAACGCAATGGGGACAACTTGAAGCATGCTAAATGATCGCTCAGGCTGCAAGGACTTGTAGCAGGAAAGGACAATCTATTTAAGCTATTAAAATATTCCTGTACACTTCACACAGTTTTGCAGCTCCCCAAACCAATCTAATAAAGTTTTTTACAGCTTCGTACCCAGGACATTTTGCCCCCAGGCCCTGAAGGTCGGCAAAAATTGCCCTGCCATCATGTTACAAAATATATTTGCTTTCGTAGTATTTGTTCACCAGAATAAAAATTATAAACGAGGAGCGCTTAACCTGGCCGTACAAATTCAATTTAATCTGTCCGTTATTTATTGTATACGCAATAGACAAAACCAATTCCTAGAACTATTCAAACTTTTAGAAGACAGCTCTGTACGGAATTGGCTTGGAAAAAAGCAAATTTAAACCATGACGTTTTTACAAACGTGCAGTTGCTCGAAGATTTCTTATTACAAAAAAATCATGTCACTTAATTGCAATAAGCTACGCAAACTAACTAGAATTTATTTTAATGAATGACAATTTGTCAACTAGGAATGTGTTATTTGCGGAGCGACGTTTTATTACGTTAACAGAAAAAGCAAAATATTGGTTATAACTGAAGTTGTTTATTACCATATTTGCCATACAAACGGAGGTCAATTGAGTTTTCTCTCTAGCCAATAAAATTACAGAATCGACCAGCCGATACCCAGGTCATTTTCGCCGAAAATGCCTTGGGTACGAAATTGACTTTTTTAGTATAACACAAGTCGATTTTATACCTGGAATTGGATAAATTGGTGAAAAACTAATGTTGAAAAAAAGCACATAATAGCTGTGCGTAATAGTTGCTCTAGGTCGCTTAGGAAATTTACCTTGTAAACAAGTATTTTCTTGCACAATACTAAAAAAGCCACCGTTTACTTTTACAACTTTCCATCGGACCATTAAAATTGTAGAAGTTAAAAAATATGTGAAAATAATGGTTGCTAAAACAGCGAAAACAGAACGAAAATAGCCCCATGCTTTACAATTCCGCATCAGTAAACTGCCACGTCCGTAAGTTAGATCCGCGGCTCACTCAGTAGACCCACATTCGGAGGTTTTAATTTGTCCCTCAATTTGGACCGCAACGCCCCCTCTTTTTTTTAATCGCTATGATTCTGAGGGGAATAATCACAGGAAAATGCATGATTCACAACAGTTCACAAGAACCAAAAAACTATTCCAGTTGTAAGGTCCAGTGTAGTTCATTCTTTGTGAGATGGAGAAGTATTTCAGTGACCAAATATACATACACGTGGTTCGGGAATATCCGGCAATTTACCGCCGATCGTCTGTCGATTTTCGCAATCTATTCGTTGTAAATCGGCGACCCAGACCCACGGAAAACCCAATAAATCCGGTAAATAAGGTCCCAATAAATAGTCGTCGATTAGTTACAACAATAACAACTATATGGAAAGAGGAACTACTATAATTCTTCAGCAGGTATCTTGTTTTTCTTTATTTTGCACTCCTAGAGTCTGTTGACGTAATGAAAGATCCATTTCAAAAAAACCCTGTAATATTTTTAATGTTTTATGAGATATTTAAGACCGGCCAGCAGTTACACAACCAGAAAAATGTGCTGAGTTGTCTTGTTCAATTTCCTCTTTTGTCCTTTTCAATACGGTGATTTTCTGACAGAAGTCCGCATTTTTTGACATATTTGAGACTGCTGTTCACAAAGCATTTGGATTTGGTTGGTAAAGCCAAAATGGCAGCCGGCTATAATGTATAAGATTTTACATTATTTCAACTAACATAAGCTTGTTTATCATCAGTTCGTTTAGTGGGAACACATGCAAGCAAAGGAGTTGGTCGTGTTGAGGTCTACCACGCTGGAGAATGGGGAACTGTTTGCGACGACAGCTGGGACATACGGGATGCAAAGGTCGTTTGTAAACAGCTTGGGTACCCCGATGCGTTACGTGCATTGAACCAGAGGGACGTTAGGGTTTCCCGTGGTACTGGGAGAATTTGGTTAGACGATCTTGCATGTCGGGGGGATGAAAAATCAATTTTCAACTGCACAAGCCGTGGTCTGGGCAGTCACAATTGTGGCCACCATGAAGACGCTGGAGTGGAATGCGACACTGGTAAGTACGCCTAGTTGAGCTTTTTTACGACATCATTTTTTAGTCAACTATTTAGGCCGTGCATCTGCATTATTGCAGAGGCAATTACCATAAATGCTTTATTAAATTAAACAATGGTTTTTTATATGAAAATGTCAGACAATGATGCCATACATATTTCAAAGAAAAGTATCAGTGTTAAGTAGAATATACTGTATATAATATCAGTAGTTTTTACTGTTTACCCGACCGCGAGTAGCCATTGAGAAGCTTAAAATTGTCTTGGAATAAAAAATGTCTGCTTGAAATGTTTAAATTTCACCTCAAATTTTCAGTACATTTCATCCATGTAAACAAATACCTCTTCGATAACTTTTAATTGTATATTCATATTTCCAGGAAAAAGCTTGTTATTCTTACTACTAACTTATTAATTTACTTTCGGAAATTGGAACACTAAATATGCCAATGTCTCGGACGCAAGAACGTCTCATAATATTTGCCTCAGGCTTTTCTATATTTTGTACTTACTAGAATTTCATGACAAAGTAGTTTTCTCGAGTAAACGACAAAATCGTCAGTTTAATAACGTAAAACTATTATTGTGTAAAGACGACAAAACGATATTGTTACATTAACATAATGGCAACAATACATAAAAGTAAAAGCTGTATTCGCGAAAGACAGCATTCCTTTTGAACAAAACGAAATTCCATCCAATATAAATATTCGCGAAGTATCAACTCATTACAACATATAAAATTACAATTAAATCCTAAACAACTGTAAGAAATTTCTATATGCGAGAAAAAAATTGTTTACATTCTCATTTTGGATCTCGTGCTCAGAGGTTGTTCAGCCGTTTAAAGGCCAAGCCAATTCATAAGTAGAATCCGAATTGCTCACATTTTACCCGTTTTTGCGGGCTAATAAATCTCTGGAACTGATTGGCTTAGTAGCTCATGGAGGCGTAAGTAGGGCAAGCTTCGCAGTAATTTCTTGGAAACGCTCGAGTATTTTTCAAAACAAAAAATCATCTAATGGCAGAAAAAATTTTGTTTATCATGTTTTTTAAGCAACCCTCTAACTTTTTGGCACCTCAATGTTGAAATTAAACGTCACCTTTTTAATAAAATATATAATATAATAATAATTTGCTTTTGTAATTGGTAATGGCTATAATTTTATTTTTTTGTCATTATTTTACAAACTTGCTTGTGCGACAGGTAAAACCCCACAGAGTGCACCTCGATTATGCAGTTCCTTGCGAGTAGGAGAGAAATAACAATACAAAGTATTGGCAATACCACGACCTTAAAAATGATAGCAATACTAAATGTTTTAACAGCACAGGTTAACAACGAGACTTGACAACAGACGATATGAACGACATTTTACAGTTTTAAACGCCGAGCCAGCGCATAAAAGGCCCCTGTTCATGCCCGACTGCCAGAAAAACTTGACAGCAGATCAGCCGTGATGGCGGTTAATATAAACACAGCGTGATTTTGTAAATTTCCTCTCCAATAATTACAGTACATTCAACAAAAATGTCGTATAAGAGGTAAAATAACTTCGTTTAAAACGGCATTCTTTGAATTTAGTATATTACAAATATAGGAAACGATACAAACCATAACAAGTTTGTCTGGCTTTGCAGCCACCGTGTCGTATTATTTAAAGGTGAGTTGAAGTAAAACAACATTAAATAAAAGTAAAACAACATTATCAACTAAAGTAAATTTTAGGCTGCGGGTTTAAACAACTCAGAAGTGATAAATTGTGTGGCTAGCATGAAAGATAAAATGTCATTTACCATCGTTTTACTGTAACTGTGTTCATCATGGCGAGTATACGACATGACGATTATCTTCAAATTCAACCATTGTCGCCTTCGACAAAAAGCAAAAAACATCAACTTCTATTACAAAAACAGCAAAAACAAGAAAAAGAACAACAGTGGCGTTTCAATTTCAGTATTTAGGGCCAAAAAATGAAGAGGCTGACTTAAAAAAATGTTAAGAACTAAATATTTTCTGCCATTAGATGAGTTTTTTTCGTTTTGAAAAATACTCCGATGTTTCCAAGGCAACTACTGCGAAACCCCCCGGCTCACGCCTCCTTAATGGACTAATAAGCCAATCAGATTCTGGAGCTTTATTAGCCCGCACAAACGGCTAAAATCTGAACAGTTCAGATTCTACTTATGCACTGGCTTGGCGTTTAAAAGTTTGTAGGACTTCTAGACATGTTATCCGGCATATTTAAAATATTTAAACTTTTAAAGTATACATAGGTTACAAGTGAGTAAGCTTGAAGGCAGGCAATTAAAAGATTTAGAAATTCTACACTGATAGCTGTTCTGAGCATAGGTGGCCCAGAACTGTGCAGTTCAAAAATCGAATTGTTAATATTTTGGGTTTACAAAGCTGAAGCATTGAGTAAAGATCATACAGAGGGGAAAAACGCAGAAAATTGCCTGATATTTTGTGTCACGCGTGCTTCCTTGCTCGCCTCGTGTCCACGTGCCATGCAACATTTGCCAGCCAGTCCCGTCGCTAGTTTTTCATAGCAAAAGCATAAGGAAAACACGAATCCAAAGGATAAACTGATTTAAAAGAAATTGCCACTCTGATCTTCCACTCTAAGCTAAATTTTTCAAGAATAATGGTAAGTAATTTCTTGTGCATATCTAAGAAGGTTTCTGTTTTTTAACAACTTATTTTTTTTATTGTTGAAAATATGATGAATGTGTTTTGCTCTTCAGCAAAAGACCATTTGTTCAATTGATATTCGTTATTACTGGTATTTGGATAATTTTTTTCAACACACAGAAGTAAAACATTAAAGACAACGATGAAAACGGTCCCAGACACAACAATGGCAAATCATAAAAGAATTGAAACGGACTCAAGTATTCTACATGTTTAAAATATATTTTGAAACTTTAGAAGGAGAGATAAACATTTAAAATGCTCTAAGTTTTAATAAACTAACCTGTTTGCGTCTTTTGAAAAGCGAAAAAATGGCAGTTCTTCATTAGTTTTGGGTTTCTTGTTGTTATAGCAATTTAATACAGAGCACCATGTTGTTCCGTGCTTTTTTTGAAATTTTAAGGCAACGTTTGCTCCATTTTAGACTCTCGACGTTCACACAATACTGTTTTTGTTGGATATTTCAAAAATTATAGGCCTACCTACGAAGTTATATTTAACGACGTGAAAACAGTTCAAAAAATCGTACTTAAAAGTGGTTCATTAAAAGTAGTCGGACGTGAAAAGTGCTGAGATTGACCATTGCTAGGTGGTGATAACCATACTAAACTATCTAACTGATGCTGAAATGATTCAGAAATATAGAAGGACAGAGTTCAAAAATACAAATTACTCGAGCTGGCTAATTCTTTTTTATTCGTTCTATAAAAGGTAGCTATATTTCCATTGCATTTATTTGCATCATAACTGTATTAAGCATTGTTTTCTTGTATTATAAAACGCTCATAAGGTCACTTTTCTCTTGTATGAATATCCTCACCCAGGCTTTATTCAAAATATTGTAGAAAACTACTTACAGTGTATATTGGGTTGTATTATGAAGATGGTTCAGACAAACTGATGCCAAACGTGCAAGCTACTGCCTGCAAATTGAATTCAGAATTGTCGTTTTAACTTTGACCCATTGATTGTCGTCCAAAGTCAATTCTACCTAGTCAGCTTACAGTTAAAATAAAAAATAGAACGTTGGACCTTTCGAGTTGTGCTGGATAAAATAAAGAAGATAATAAACTAACCGTTAAAATTATTAAAAGAGATGACGGTAATTTAAAATGTATACTTGTGAGTTGTGTTTATATGGACATCATCACTTCTTTCAATACATTTTTTCGTTTTCTTTGCAGCCATACTATTCATAAGCTCATTCTTTTGTCAAAACGTTAAGTTCAAACGTTCAAAACGTATTTTCGTAAAATTATCCGAAAATAATAAATCGTCCAGATAGTTTCGTTAAAATCGCTGCTTTTATGACGAAAATTCAGAAATTCCTATCTACACTATGATAAAAAAATATAAATGGCACTGGCTAAGCTCACGCATGCGCATAAAAATCGCGTGATATAATTTCCCGCGTGTTTCCCATCTGTATGATTTTTACTCCGTGGCTGGAGTCTGATACCAGCAAAGGGATGGGCGAAGAGAAAATATCTTGCAATACGCGGGACACTTACATGCGCGTGCACCCTATTATTGTTTTACGAAGTTTCTTTATAAGGAGGCAATTATCAGTTTTATCAAACGCTTTTCAGAAGTAAGACGAGGTCCGTCTGTGCTCTCTTGTCAAGAGATTAGCCAATTTGATGTAACACGCAGGTTTGCAACTATTTGGCAAAAGATAAAAGCACAACTTTACAAATACAACAATATCTCGGCACAAACAAGCACAAACACAGAAAAACTACAACAAAACCATCAACTATAT
>JAOBAZ010176875.1:0-10471 GCA_026546875.1 Pteroeides caledonicum | reverse complement strand
AATAAGAAAGTGGTAATCCCTAAAATTTCTCCACAGGAAGGGATTTACTAGGGGCTACAGGGGAGTACTGTGCACCCCCCCTAGCCTTGGCCAGAGATGTCCCACAATTCTGAAAAATGTTGCTGTGTACTAGAGTTAAATCATCATAGTTATTTTCAGATCAACTAACCAAACACAGCTGTGGTTTAATCTTGGCTGAAAAAATAACAAAAAGGAACCTAAATATTACCTTTTGTTGGAAGGAATTCCAGCCATTATAATATATTTAACAATTGGGGTTCCATGGGTGAGTAAAAGCACATTGGTTAAACATTACAACATCGAAATGTTTATATGAAATAAGTTTTTAACAAATATTATATAGTGCTTGTACCATTGAAATTATTATTATATTAACCCTTTATAGCCCGTTGGCCACCTTTAGTATTTTACTCTGTCTAATGCCAGACGATTTTACTTGTCAATGTGGAAAGTCTGGGCTATAAAGGGTTAACCAACTTGTTCCAATCAGCAATCTTTGATTTTTTAATAATTGAAACAAACAGGGAAGCCATTTTGTTTTATCTGAGACTTGGAATAGTGTATGATATTCCAAGTTAACATAACCAATCAAATTAGTTAAAAAATACTGTTCTAAATTTAGAGTATATGGTAATTATATTATTCTAATCACATAATATGCAGCCATATAGTAATTACAACTCACCTCAACAAGATGGTCAGTAGCTTTCTTTGCCAAATTTTGTTCCTCCTGAAGTTTTCGTTTTACTGAACCTTTACCAAGATCATCATCGCTGTCTGAAGAGTCGGAACTCAAACGTTTTTGAAATCTCTTTGGACCAAAAACAGACCTAAAAAAAAATAGTAGAAAAGATAAAAATAGGTAATCGCATAGTACATGTGCAATAAAAAAGTGATTCCAATAACATCTCTGGATTAATGGGAAAAAATGATAATTGTTGAATAACATTTATGCAAAATTGTGTAAACTGGTATAATTTTGCATGTTACATACAATTTTACCATGGTCATTGGTTTTCTATTTTTGAAATAAATAAATCATGACTATTACTGTATTCTTACTTGACAAGCTCCTCATCCTCTTGTTCTTGTCTTGCTTCAATTTCTTTGGCATATTCCATATTTTTTTCCAGCAAAAGGTCATAATCAACTGCAACAAGTAAAGTATTAAAATGCAAATGATTAAGCTTGGTGTTGCAGTAGTCAAATGGGCAAAAAAACAAATAAAAATCAGCACTTTGTTGTATTACTCACCTTTTGCATGTCTAGCATTCAAATCCCTTAATTCTTCCAGTTTCTCCAAAATGTCCATTTCTTGTTTCGACTCTTTGGTTCTGTTCTCTAAAGCCTAAAAAAGTGCAAAAATTTAGTTAATCTATGCTGAACCACCACAACTGTATTTTTCTTGTGAATTTTGTTTGGAAAAAAATCTTGTTGCAGTGTTGTTACCTTCATTGGGTTATTTAATTCTTCCTCTTCCTTCTCTTTTTTTAATCTTTCTTCTTCTTCTTCCATTCGTTTAACAGCCTGGAAATTTCTGGTGGCCCCTTTCTCTGCCACATAATCTGTATTTTCTGGATCTGTCTGTAAAAATACAGTACTGAATACTTTTAGCTGTTTCTCAGCACTTCGATAACAGAAAGATCAGCCATGTCTAACAACTGTTCATTGATAACATTTTACACCATACTACCAGGTTCTTTAGCAGTTGGCGGAAACCAGTGACAGTAATACCTGCTGGGTATATACTATAAATGGTAATTATTTAGTACTAACAATATTTAATGTTTAATTAATTAATATATTTAATTAATTAACAATGTCTAATACAATTTATAAACAAATAATAATAAACAAATAGGTGTACAATTTCATTTTACGACTTTATATTTATTATATTTTATGTTTATGTATTTTCTGTCAATATTCTTGTCACCATGCTGGGACTATTGTACATTGGTAATCTTCTGTATCATACTCTAAAACCAACTCCACCTACTTTTAAAATATTGTTTCGTTACCTTAAAAGTTATTTCACTTATACAACGAGGACATCTGATATAAAATCGATAAATCTCCAAACCCAAGTACGTTTCATTCTGAACTGTTTCCTAAAAGGTTCAACCACAGATCTACAGGTTTATATACTTGAACTCAATGTAAAACTATATTATTTTTGCAGTATGCTAATACAACTCTCTTGAAATATAATAACCATGGACATTCAGTTCAGTTATATAATTTTAATATCTATATATTTATGTGGTCAACGTCACCTTGCGTGCATTGAATTTTTTGCCTTTATAAATGTATTCACCACAGGTCGTGCATCTAAATGTACGGACAGTATGACTATGAGTATAAATATAAACATGTAAAGAATCACCTGTTTACTTAGTTTACTTGTTATATTATTACTGTTACCTCATGTTAAATGGAGCCATTAATCGCACAACATATTGCCTGTTTTTGTCAAGTTTAAGTTTTGGTAACTTGGCTGGATCAAAATCAGGAGGATAATATTTCTAAACATAGTAAAACAATGCGTTATGGTTCAACTTGTTTACCATCATTGCTCTCGTTTATTATGCATCAGATTTGTATCTTTTCAAGCAAAAGTATTCTACGAAATGTAATTTATAACTTTAATAATAAAATAATAGAAATATTAGCATTTTAGTATTAAAATTGATGACTTTTTTACTCACATTTAAAACTTTTCTTTCCGCCATTTTGAACTTTCTAACAAATTAATATGGGAAACTACTTCATGTACGCTTATCATTATTACATGCTGACACGGCAAAACCACCTCCAACATCTCTACCTATATTCTAGGGTAGGGTACACGCCCCACCACTTAACAGATGTTTGACATCACACCAAAAATGCATTGCACCTCTCGACTACCCTAATACATATTACCACAGTACTAATTGTCAATTACTGTTTCATCCCTCTCTAAATTGTAGGCACATGTGATCCATAGATGTATTAACCTCCCTAGCTGGGAACCTCGCTCCCATGAAACATTAGCCAATCGCTTTGAGTCTTTTACTCACGACAGCAAGGCTCCCAGGCCAAACACCATTCATGATGTAATTATCAAAAGGGTGTATTGTTACCTCAATTGATAAGCCCCTAAGAGTTCAATGGACAACTGCAAATAGCAGCAAAATCTAATTCATCTGCATGAAACTTTTTTGTCAATCCACAACAGTTTTTTACGGACTAAACAAGATATTAGCCTTAATTTAATATAGTTTATTAATAACAAATTAGTGGACAATTGTTTTTAAAAAATGAATAGACTACATGTAGTCAAATCATTTGCAAACAATTAGTATGGTACAGCAATATGTTGATTGAAATTAGGTGAAATGGTTAGAAAGTATTTCATGGTGGTGTTCTTTACAACTTTGTCTTAATCATGTTTTCTAATTTGACAGAATCTGCAGCAAATTTTCGAATTCCTTCTGCAAGCTTTTCTGTAGCCATAGCATCCTCATTGAGTAAAAATCTGAAAGACTTCTCATCCAAATGTAGCTGTTCAATGTTAATACTTTCAGCTAAAAATAAAAAGCCAGAAATATCAGAAAAATTATTTAAAATTTCATAATGTGATAATTATCATTGAAACTGTACCTTTTTCTTTTGATAATTTTTCTGTCACTGTCTCCTGTGAAGAACTGAGCTTTTCTAACAAACCAGGACTAAATATTTAAAAGTAAAACAATATATTAATAATATTGAATATGGTGCAAGGGCTTAACCATTTAGTACACACGATTTTGATTTAATTCCAGTGAACCCTCCCACAAATGATAAAAGCACAAACATTTAGTACAAAATTACATTCATAAGATAAGCATTACCTGATGGTTAACAAATCACAACCAGCTAGCTCTGTAATCTGCCCTGTGTTTCTAAATGATGCACCCATTACAACAGTTTTGTAACCAAATTTTTTATAATAATTATAAATACCAGTAACACTCTTTACACCTAAAAGATCACCCAATAAGAAAACATAGATTTATATACATAAAATGCTCCAACAGTAAATATTTGGTTTAAAATTCCACAAGAATTATCATATGAAACCACAATCAATGACAAATTTTACCTGGATCATCTGCAGGAGCAAATGTCTTTTGGTCAGTATTTTTTACATACCAGTCAAAAATACGACCAACAAATGGTGAAATTAAAGTTGCTTGGGCTTCAGCACAACCAACTGCCTATACCGGTAAATAAAATTTAGCTAGGAAAAATAACTGCTGTTCTCTGATCAGAATCGCTCTTCACAAACTGACTCTGTCATCCTAACAGGCTTTCTCCACTTCAATCAACATCTGTTTCATAGCTACAGGTGTATAGTGAAGACAAGAACTTTCCCCACGCACTCAGTCATCATCATTATCTTTTAAAAAATATGTCCAAACTGTCTCAACCTATTTCCACATACTTCACAACATCAAGATCAAATCCTAATATTCCCTCCATTACCAGTACCAGTAATTCTGTGTTTGGCACTGTATAATTCTCTAATAAAATCATATTATGTACCTGAGCAAGACAGAACAACAAAGTCATGTTACAGTGGATTCCTTCTTTCTCAAGAATTCTGTCAATATATAAAGACATTCATCTTTTGTCAAACTATAATTTAGTGAGCTAAACACCTTGAGAAGTGCTGAGTAATATAATTATGATAAATGTTTGTTACCAAGAAAGTTCCAGTGGTGCCTAATTTTTTATACCCTAAGCAAATTGCACATTGTCTACTAATTTGTAGTTCTAATCAATCCTGTAAATAAAACTTACTCGGCTGCTTTGATTCCTTCCCATGTTGAACTTAATTTTATAAGAATTCTTTCTCTACTGATGCCATCTTTTTCATATAAGTCAATTAGACATCGAGCTTTCTTCACTTGGCCTTCAATATCAAAGGAAAGTCTGAAACACATTTTATAAGGAATATTTAGCTATAACTCAGAGATAGCATGAAATATTAGAAGAACAATAAGATAATGGAGAGTAAGATGTGAACAAGGGTGGAGAAGATTGCACTATAGCCAACCAACCCATTCTTACAAACTTAACTGTATGACTGTTTAGTATTATATATTAATCTAAACTTTTTAAGAATATATGTTTACAGTACATACCTTGCATCCACTTCTGTTGACACCCGTCCAGGCACAATTTTCAAAATTTCTTTGCCAAATAATACATACTATTAAAATACATTTAATAAATCTTATTAAATAATTGATCCCTAATATAATTATTTATGATTATCAATAATAAAACAGCAAAAGTAATAATACAATACTAATTAATATGTACCAATTTATCCATGGTCATCTCCACTTGTTCATTTATATCCCTTGAACCAAAAAACAACATAAATATACATACACAAAAATAAAATAGAGGACAATTGGTTGTTTCAAAAACGGCTGCTTAAAGTCACTTAATAAATGTTTACATTACGCAAATTTACGTAAAAATTACCCACTTAGTGTAATTTTTAATATGTAAATATGTTACATTCTTATGTAGTTATGAACGTTAATTGGTTAATTTGCCACATGTGTTGCGTAATTTGATACATTGTGCGACAATTTTCGCTACATTTTGTTAAATTTTGATCAATTAGAGGCACAGGAACTCGTAAAAACCAATCTTCCGTAACTCATATTTTTGCACAGGAATACGAAGTTATATAACACAATGATTTATTAATGCGATCACGTAGAAAGCGAGACACGTCCGCAGATGAACTAGAAAATTGGGTTCTTATATAACTTTCTGTAAAAGTTTCCGGACCTAACTATTCGGAATACCACCAATATAAACCAGTTCTCTTGCTAAATTTGTCCGGCAATTTAAAAATATTTTACATTTTAATTGTTAAAAGGCTTTTTAAAATATGTTAAAAATGTCATTTTTGTTCCAGCAGAGAAACGACACAAAAAAGCATGGAAATACAACAAGCCATCCAACAAGCAAATGACCACTATGACTATCTGTTCATTTGCTCGTTCGAAATAACGCTTGGTCAGTTGAGATCACGCTGCAAATTAAAGAGTTAGCTTTGTTGTTTACTTACTTGCCATTTTCTTTACCATACTGTACTGCTGCAACCACCAAGTGCTTGTATTCTGGCATTTGAGAAGCGGCAAGTAACAGTGAAGGATTCGTGGTTGCATCAGTTGGTTTAAACTTATCAATTGCTGCAGGAACAAGACATTAAAACTTTAGAGATTGTCCACTGTTGCGTTGTGTTTAAGATCAAAACATACCTTGGAAATCGCCTGTATCAGCAACTACAGTGGTGTAACGTTTAAGTTGATCTAAAGCTGAAGCCATGATAAATAAATGAACACAATAACTCGACTGGAAGCTAACAGAAACACACTTGCTGCAAACAGGAAACGAAGTGCCGAGGTTGTGAATTTTTAACCTTATTACACACGGTTTTCCCCAGAGAGGCTTGGTGACGAGTACTAACAATTCTAAGAATCCCGATACGTTTTCGAAACATCCCGTACAAGCCCGAGTTGCTAAAAAAGATATTTTTTAATATTTTAAATAAATTGCTGTAATTCTACAATTGTGACCAACAAGCGAGTCTGGAGCATTCTAATTTGGATAAAGAAAAATGAAGCATACCACCAGCTGTTGATTGTCCCTGGCTCAAAATTCACCACTTTATATGACGTGAGAAAGGCAAGGGTCCGTCTCTAGAATAAACGGCGGTTTCTGCATAACTTGTTGGTACGATGACAATTACTCACGAGTAAGACATTGTAAATAATGTATACTACATGTTATTTGACAATATATGCCTTAGTCACAGAATGAAAACATACTGAAGGGCCACTTCGTTCGGAACCTAGCACATCTCATTACGCATGTTACGCAGCCAGTAAACTGTATGCTCTGGCCAATCAGCACACAGTTTACTGGCTGGTCTCAGCCAGTAAACTGTATATTTTCGCACAAAATTACGAGGACACGTTGGACCACGAAGTGACCCTTCTCTATAGATCTTTGTGTGCTTTGGTATCATGACGTCAGTGGTTTAAGATGTTTTCTGATTTCCATTCGTGAAAGTCAAACAAGAATATCTCCTAGTTTTAACCAGAAACTTCATGATTTGGGTAGGTGGTTTTTCCTAATGCACTTTTCCTAATGAATATGAAAGAGAGAAAATTTTCGTATTTCACGTTTCAGGTGACCTTTAAACAATGAAAGAAATTCATGAAACATTTTAAGAAAAATAAAGCAAGTTTTACAACGTTACAATTTAATACATGTTGTATATTAGTAAACAGAATTAACGCGTTTATATCAAGGGACGTTTTGCGCGCAACGTTTTTGGATTTTAGATACATTTTATTGCCTTTATATTATTAATATTATTATTATTAATGTACATAAAGTATATTTAATGGTAAAAAAAAATGGGTTGCTCAAGAATTTCCAATTGACACGTTTCAACAACTCTTGCAGAACTTCAGTTTGCAAATATATGTCCCATTGGGATCCAAATGTTTTTACATTCGATAGCGTGATACAGGAATTCTTCTCCTTGGCCTTGCTCGGGATCCGACCAATCACGTCCTACACCATAGCCGACCCAGGTTCTTTTCACATTCTCCGCTGATATCGCTTCAACGAACTTTGAACCTTCCGCTGACCCAAAGTACCACATGCTGTCAACATTTTGGTGTTCGGCAAGATATTTGGTAAGGTGGTTCCTGTCGCCAGTTAAGATGTTAACAACTCCTCCCGGTAGATCAGATGTATCAAAAACCTAGAAGCAAAAGCACATAAATCACATTATTCTGTTTGTCTCATACCAGCCACGACGATCTTATCATCATCATAGAAGCTGACGTTTAGCTGATGATTTCACCGCACACACACACGAACTCTTCCAAAGTCTGGTTCAAATAATCATCCTGTACTTTATCCTCTTCATTTTTAACTTAAACCACAGAATAGGAAATAAACAGTGGGTCAACCCAGGTTGGAACCTACGCCGTTTCTGTGTTCGCGCATATTGCGCATGTTAATTAACAAAACACGCTGAACTGGCTGGTCCGCCATTATTCTGGCCAGTAAACTGCATAAAATATAGAGGAACACGTTATACGGATGGGTTGACATTCTGTTCATATCGCTAACCTGTGACTTAAACTTCAAAGTATCCATATCTACATCCTTATACCATTACTCCACATCTCAGATATCCTTACACCACCCCTTGTTTTCACATTTACCCTTATATTAACGTCATTTTCATTCTTCATTCAAACACTTCATCCTCAAAATTAATTCTTATTCTTACTTGATACATATCTGCTCCAACTATAGGATGTTTCTCACTGGGTACAACTACCACAGTATTTCCTCTTGAAATGGCAACGACAACAAGAGAAACAAAAGCAAGCAATGGAAACTCATCTGGACAACACACACCAACAACACCAACAGCCTCATGTACTTTTATAGTTGTGCCATACCAGCTAGTTTCCTAAAAAAAAGTACTACAGATAAGCGCATTTTTTGTCGTCAATCGACTCGTGTCCACTATGCATTTTAAACATGTATTTCCAAGCATAAATACCTAACACCACATAAAAAACGTTTCCCCAACTTTTTGAGAGCGGGAGGTCTCCTCTGACAAGTAAAATCATCTGGCGTTAGCCAGAGTAACTCTGTTTAAATGGCTAGTTACGGTCAACGTTACTGTCAATGAAATTAAGCACGCTTACTCGGTCTTTACAGGGAAACATTAGACCATGGTTTGTGAACAAGTCTTCCCTATTGGCTCGGTCTGTCCCAAAGCCCTTGGTCCAATATTTCTCTGTACGACTACGTGCTCGGTTAATAAGTCAACACTAGCTGAATAAGTTCAAATTATTAAGTCTGTAATGGAATAAAATTTGTAGTGACATACTCAGTAATTCACTCACTTTTACAGTTCCGCCACATTTGTCAGTATAAGCAGCCCAATGAAACACACGTTGTATAGACAAGTTCACTTCATTGTTCGCTTCTTCTATACTTTGTCCTGTCATATCACTTATCCTTTTGGCAAGCTCGTTTTGTCTTAGCTCCATGTTTTCAGCAATGTAGTAAAGAATTTGAGCTCTGTTATGGCTCGAACGTTTACACCATCTATAACAAAACGCCAAAAAGCGAAAATTAAGGATTGTCAAGGAAAGCAAGCGGGGCCGATAATACATCACAAGGAGGTAATACCGATAAAAGAAACATTCAATATACCAAGTAATTTAAACTTATGCAGTACATTCTGTGTGTTATAAAATAAAACATTTTCATACCCAGCAGAGGCCTTCTTCGCAGCTTCAACAGCATCTCTTACATCTTTTCTGTTACTCTCCGACACAACTCCGATCATTTCTCCCTTGGTGTTCGTCACAGGCCTGGAGTAATGAGCGTCAGGTCTCTTTTGAGCTCCCCCTATGTAATTTTTGTAAGTATGGTCGATACTAAGAAGAAAAAACACAACAAAAATGTCTTTTTTAAAAATCCAGGGGCTTCGGTGGCGCAGTGGTTAAAACACGCGCCTTTCACCTCTCAGTGTGTGGGGTCGATTCTCTCGTTGCACACTTAAGTGAAAAGAGTTTGTCAACGCTCTACCGAAAGTCGTGGGTTTTCACCGGGCACTCCGGTTTCCTCCCACGGGGAAAGTTGACAGGGTGGGTTAATAGTAAGATATCAAGTTAATAGTAAGATAATAATAAGATAATATCAAAATTGTTGTAAAGATATCATATAGGCTAGTTGTTAATACGTGTAAGTTTAGTACTTTAAGTTAATCGCATTTGATCATATTCACATGAAAAATTGCGCTATAAAAATGTTAATTGTTGTTGTCGTTGTTATTGTTTTTGTTTTCCTTGAATCCCCTAAGTTGTTACAACCTCATGACTTGGTAAAATTAGCCTAGTCAAAGATATTGAAACGGTATTGCTATTGGTTTACGACCGAAAAATCCGACAACATGCAATTTATCGTTAGAACTAGAAAAACAATGCAGTCACATGAGGAAACACTGTTCATAACGATACATGTATCAAGCATTGAGCATGTATTTGTATGACTGGGGATCCAACATGCCTATACCAGGTGTTGAAACATACTAAAACAGTTAACCTGTTATGCTGTTAACAACATCCCTGCCCTTCTTACAGTGTTTTTTCCGTATATTAACAACACTGGCTGGGCACTAGCAGTGAAATCAACGGTCTTGCTGCAACATGTGAGACTTTTACGCATGCAAAAATTGCAAATGCTCATTCTTCTGTTACTTGGCAGCACCACGCCATTGCGAGCTTTAACAGCAAAAACGACAAGTTTTTCTTGCAAGAAAGTTTATTACATTCCTAACTTAGTTAAACGACAA
>JAOBAZ010176764.1:0-10471 GCA_026546875.1 Pteroeides caledonicum | reverse complement strand
ACAACTTATTAAGCTAAAACGTTACTCGTGAAGAAAAGAGTACAAACAGTTATATAAGTAAGTTCACAGTTTCGCAGATCAACAAAAAGATTCAGCATCAATAGTAGGTTGGTGTACATCAACGATATGAAGATCCAGGCAAACAAAGCGAGAAACGAGATTGACGTGGCAATCGTAGATGGTATAGGAATGCATAGCTACAGTAATTTAGAACAGGAATGGTGGAAAAGATTTTAAAATTTAAGTGCTTCTGGGACAGCCATTGTAGTTTGACAGCGGTGGTTTTGGATGAGGGAAAAAACAAATTAGTGGCAAGCATTTCTGTGCCAGAACGGAAAACATTTCATGGCCAATTGCAGGATCTCGAAAACAAGAGCTTTGGTCAGTGATGGTACAATCACGTCGAGGGTGTTACGAGTGATCGGTGTGAGGTAGAGCGATGTCGCCTCTTTGTTCACTTCAGCGTTTGGCGTTGTGAGAGTGTACCGGAAGTTGCAGATTGTTTATAGTCAGCTGTTTGATACCAAAGGCCTCTGAGGTAAAAAATTCGGTGCTTAACGATAAGAATTGTTCATTGTGATTTAGTTGCTTACATTAGTGGGATTTATGCCTTAAGGTTTGTGTATGGTGTCTGAACTGGTGGGTTGAGGAGTGCTCGTGAACTTCTTACGGCACTTAAAGTTGTAAGGAACGAACGACATAGGGGTAGTTCGCTCGGCCTTAATACCTTTTGTTGTGAAATGACGTGCGGACATGGAAACACCAAAAAATGTCGATTCTCAGTCAGTATGGCGAGAGTTTGACGGCAATAACCGATATATGGTTCTAAGATGCAAGGTTGAAAGCTGTATATCGGGTGGTGTTTGAAACTCGAAGAATCTTTTTCCATAACATCAATCTTTTTTGGATTAACCAATTTATCGAGGGTAGTTCTTTTTAATGGTAATGCCACAGCAATCGAGTCCCCGCAATCCGAAAATACACTTTTAAACTATTTTTTATTCTTATTATTTTTAACTAATTTTTTCCCTCCGTAATCATGAAGTTGAAAGATAACCCGCAAGAAAAAAGTTCAGACTTACTTTATTTGCTTACATATCTTTATACATATTATATTAGGAAAAACGATTAAATAATGGTAATTGCACTGATTGAAGTGCAACTTTACAGGTAACAGTATAACGTCGAATGCAATTCGGAAAAAACATGCATGCACGATTGGGTTTTCAAAAACTAATTAAACTTAATCCAAATTGCATGAGGCCGAAGGACCAGTGTAATTTTGAAGTCTCTGAAAAACTGACGAATGTCTTTTTTCAAATTGCACGGGAGATGCTACTATTACTTACAACATATATAAAAAATTATAATTACTGTACCAGCATATAAGACCAACAAAACATTTCAGAGCAAAATGACAAAATGTCAACGGACATCTGTGCTGGGTTTCACCCTTTTAGCCAATCAAAAGTCATGTATAATATCTATGTGTACTGAATTACGTTTTTGTTATCATAATTTATTCTTTTAAATTTTACTTATTTGTAATTTATTTACATGCATTGTAGGTCATATTATTATATTTGAGAAGTATTCACTTAACTATATCTATGTAACTAATTCACTTAAGCAGGACTTTTGAAAAGAAAAAGTGAAACTTGTGCCATTTTGTTTAACAGCATAAATTTGATTCCCTAACAATGATCTGATTAAATCGTTAATTTGTCAACATGAACCGGTTTGTGCTCAAAATGGTGATATTTGGTTTTGAAATTGGTCGCAATATTTTAAGCCAATCAGATTGCTATAAACGACATTGGTTTTAAAATGTATGTAAAGAAAGTGCCTATGAAGCATAAATTATTGTCGTATATGATGGAACCCTTAAACCTATTATATTATGAGTTCTTTTACAGTTTTTTGCTTGTTGCCTCGTTGTTGAGATATTTCAGTTTGTTTACGACGTGAAATGCATGAACGTTAGAAAACACAAAACAATGGACACTCCCAAAACGTTTAACATTTTGATTCGACGTTTCGACTATCTTGCAATCATCATCAGAAAGATGATGATGATGATGACTGATGATTACTGCAAGATAGTCGAAACAATGACTGATGATGACTACAAGATAGCCGAAACGTCGAATCAAAATGT
Organism: Pteroeides caledonicum; assembly: GCA_026546875.1. Classification (NCBI taxonomy): domain Eukaryota; kingdom Metazoa; phylum Cnidaria; class Anthozoa; order Scleralcyonacea; family Pennatulidae; genus Pteroeides; species Pteroeides caledonicum. Next base: position 8,313 of record JAOBAZ010176764.1, on the reverse strand, counting down.
TAACTGTTTTCGGAGTGTCCATTGTTTTGTATTTTATAAAATTACTATGTGGGACGTTGGATATCTCCAATTGTCATCGAAGAAAATTCTTACTGAGAATGCAGCGTTAGTATACTGTATATATGCCAGTAAAATACAAAAGATTTCAAGAAAATATTTACGTAAATATTTCTGTGTAACTAGATATACATAGATATGTGACGTATTTAGCATGGACTTAGTAAGTTTAGAAATATTTTAACAAGACAAGTAAACGAAAAACAAGAAAATAATTTATGCTATAGTTTCACGAACTCTCTCATGTCGATTTTCACTTCATACAAACTTCTTGAAATTAATTATTTTGTCGTCAGCACAAATCTAGAAATATTGTTGAATGTTATTATTTTTTAGATGATGGATTGCGCTAAGCAATGAAATGAAGCAATAAATGGAATTTATTTACCGAGAACCGAGGCATTTAGCTTTCTCTAGCTTCGTGTTGATTGATTTACTACACAGCTGACAAGAATTTCGCAGAAAAATAAAGATAAAGATAAAGACAACGACAAAGAACTGGTGCAAATTCAGTGGATGAATTAAAAAAAGTATGATCATTACATCGTCAATGGCTTAATAATTTTTGTCTACTCATCAGTTGCGATGGCAGCTAGATTGGTTGGTTCTGCCAAAATTAATTGAGCAGATGGTCTGAAAGCTCAAGAAATATCGAACAGAGCTCATTATCTATGTTATTGTCTAGCTTTATGAAAGTTTGTGCACTTTCATGATCACGTCCTTTTAAATAATTAGGTAAACAACCAATATGGAGATTTAAAGCACTGTTATTCGGCCATCGCTCTAAAATACAATTGGCACGTGATAACGAAGTGCGCAAAACCTGCATAAACCGAGATCAACATAGACAATGAGCTCTATTGAATTTTTAACAAGTTTCCAGACCATCTACTCCACTGGCTATGGTCCTGTTATGCAAATTTCTTACCATTACTCATTTCCTTAAAAATTTATTGATTTCGCGGTTCTTGAACATAAAAATATTTGCCTAGCAGAAGCAAATTATCGGGATGGCTAAGTTACTGGAAATACCTGAGAATAGGAAATAAACAGAAGATCGACTCAAGTCGGCACCTTTGAAGTTTGTATGCTCGCGTATAACGCATAAAGCCAGTTTTCCTATATCGCAAATTGTCGGCGATTATCGGCGATGTGTTGGTTTTCTCATTATTCAAAACCATTGAACACTAGTCTTGCTGGTAAACTGCATGTTAATAAAAGGAATGGCCAACACGATTGTCAGATTTCTGAATAAACAAGCCAAAAACTGTTTGATTGGTCCTTTGTTTCTTTGTTTTTTTCTTTTGTTTGTTTTCTTTACTTAACAGCACAAAGCGTACGTTTGGCTAAATAATCAGGGACCTGGCAACCCTGATGACTAATAAGCACGCAGTCGTGGGTGTTCCGCCATTATTCTAGTCAGTTAACTGCATAACATATATAGGGAGACACGTGGTACGGCCTAGTCGGCCTTCTGTTTATTCCTTATTTTGTAGTCTAAACAAAACATTGCCTGGTTAGATTAACATTCGACACGCACGTGGCGTTGGAAATAAATAATTGTAAAATGATTTCTGAAGAAATTTTAACTTCGATTTGACTTCTGGCATTTAGGAATCTGTTTAGGTGAGCAAGTTGAACTAAAAATCAATAAAACAATGATAAATATTAAATAGAAGAAAGAAAGTTTAAGAGGCATGATTCAGCTCTGTATACACCAGCACCGTTTTAACTAATAGAATTACGACAAGACTAATTACCTGTTGGTGAACCTACAATTGAACGTTTCGTAGCCTCTCTACAGATTTGGCGAATAAGAAAAATTATTTCAGAGCAAACAAAAAAGATATTGGGACGGACGTTTGTCGTCTCCAACCTGAACCTGTGTAACTCATTGCTTTATGTTCCTAGAACGTTCAGTGATGCCGCCCGTGCCTGATCATATCTTACCCTTTTCGTCGTTGCTGTTGGCTTCATATTCGGCACCGTGCAACATTCAAGATACTTCAAACTCATGGCGCTTTAACATTTGATGCAACAAAAACATTGCAGTTGACATTACAAAATCAAACAGAAGACCCTTCATCAGAGGAAAATGGAGTTTGGGAATAAAATGGTGCTGATTTTATCCTACCTTAGGGGTTTATTTCCTGCGAAAGGTCTTCATCGTGATGATGGCCTTGCTTCAAACCTCAGTACAATTTTCCCTACATTTGGTAGCTTACCGCTTTTTCGTAACGTCACTTCTTGGTATTAAAATAAACTTTGTCAATGGACAATTTCCTGTAAAAAAATAGGTTTAAACTACAATATTTCGACTTTTGTGTTTACTGTTAACATGCAATCATGAGGAAGATATGTGGAAAATTTTAATAAAACATGTATTTGCAATTTTTTTTTCAAACCACGTGAAATACCATTATTGTACTTCGAACTCGCGCTATATTCCGGGAATGGTGCAATTTATTTACAAATGTACCAGATTAAGCGAAAACAGTATTGTGACGATAGGATATAGAAAAGAGAAAGGTGAAAAAATCTTTTTGCAGGTGTCCTGAACTTAAAATAGTGCAATAAATGCATTTCGGATATCATTGTATGTCAAAACAATTTGCTAATTGTCATACAACACGTATAATATTAAGGAGTTAGAACGCCTTATGAGGAAAATGTTTAAATTCAGAGCTTTTCTCAATTATCAGCACGGAGACAACACAAAAATGTGTCAAATACATAACAAGGGAGGTCATTATTTTGGCGGGGGTTCTCTGACCAGATTGCAAAAAAACGCAATGCGTCTCAAAAAAGTACTCGCTTAATATCCAATTATGTTAGTTTACTATGCTAAACCTACCGGTGTATATAGAGGTACACCTCCTTAAGTCTTGTTTAGAACAATTAAGATCTTATACAGCCTATTAGGTTAAGTGCTACAGCATATATTTCAAAAATTATATCACGTCGTCAGTTTGATCAAAGCTGGTGATCAATTATTTACTAACCGTAACTGCAGTACGAATTTTCAGACACGGTTTCTGGATCGGGATCCTCCTACTAAAAGAATACTTCATAAAAACTTTTGGATCGAGATTGAATTTTAACAAAGGTAACCCTGGGAGAAGAAGAACTTCACGCTCCGAGAAAAACTTGGCTGCTATTCGCAATCTGCTCCAACACAATCCAGAAAACGTGAACGCACGGCAAAATCCTCTTTGAATATCCCATTCAAGTTACAACAGGCTTGACATATTTAAACCAACGCTATACACGAGAAAACGTTTTGGCCAAATTGATCATTGGGGACGAGGCTGCGTGTCTATGAATTGAGGAAAGCAAAGAATGCAAAATGCGCCAAAAGTACATTCAAATGTGACAGACACCATTCCCATACTAAGCTAAAGAGCTCCACTTTCCGGAAACGATGTGGTTTTCGGACCCTACGTTTTTGGGAAAGTCGGCGATGAGTTTACTGCTCTATTTATTTATTCTACCGAGGTGTTTACTGCTTGGTTTTCCTAGAAACGTGGTGCGTGATATGCACAGGAGAACAAAGCTGTGTGTTACGCGAGATAGGTGATCGAATGAGAAGACACGTCCTCCATCAAACAATGCGCATTGCTTGATAGAGGAAAATAAATAAAAATTGTTTGAAGGATCTATTTAAGTTACTTTAGCATAGTAACTCGGTCGAAACATTCAAAAAGACATTTATTCCACTATTTTAAGTTCAGAACACTTTTTTTTATCTGGTGTGTCAAATCGCCGGCATCTTGTTTTTCTTAATGTCTCATATGCATTCGCAGAGAAATGGCACCGATTTTTTTGACGCCCTTGGAATAAGCACGGCAAATCCATGGCACCTCAATATGAGACTTAAAATGGTTCCAAGCAATGAACCAGGCAGGAATCTTAATCTTTTGATAAATATCAACGTCCGGCATAATGATTTTAAGAAGACCATATAGACCGTCTGCTGTGTCCCGATATCTTTCACTTTCATTAAGCATACCTTAAAACTAAAATATTTTTACGGGAACTAACACCTTCGAAGACGCCAAGTTCAAAGCCGAAAAGTTCCCATTCTCCAGACCCGTAGTTCTCTCACAAACTGCTATTTTATCGATACTAATTTCACAGCAACTTTTTTCATTGTGCCACTCAAAAGGACCAGGTTCTATTAACCAGTCTTTACTTCAACAAAAGATCGTTTTGCTTGAATCATTTCGAGTTATGGAATCTTTTGCGTGCTGGACGTAAACAAGATTTTCTCTACAACGTTGGCAAGCTACATTTAACGCTTTCTAAAACTCTCAGTTCTAGCTATATCTTTATAAAGTCATAAGGACGTTAATTCTATACCTTTTGGCCATGCTATGGGCCTGGAAAATAATTCCTTCAACGTGATCAAGGTATTAAAATCAAATATAACGCTGAGCCAACCCAACAGTAAAGACAACGCTAAAATGAAGTATTGTCGATGGATTGCTGCTATAGAAGACTTGGACAGGATCGACCCTCAATACGCCTAATCTAGAAGGATAAAATGTTAACATTCATGACGAAGGTTGGTGCTAAAGTACAAATATGCCCTGTAAACGTACGACGAAATGGAAAATTTTGTACACGAGCTGTTTATTTGGTAATTTCAACGATTTCAAAGCCCTTCGTCCAATAATATTCATTTATCGCACACAATAACACCAAGTAATATAATAGTTCAAATCTAATAAGTTTGTCCTTTAATTAGGTTTGAAAAACTGTGCTGGAAATTAAACTGCTTACCCAGTACATTGAGCAACCGGTTTACATCGTTGTTTAAAACACTTTGATCGCATGTATAGGGGTTGTTTTTCAGCCCCACAGACAATCGCAAAGACGTAGCATTAACATCCTTGTGATTTTATAGAGATAAAGCCAGTACTGAGAATTTTACAAAGCGATATCGGTACCTTCCTGAAATTGTAGACAAGATATGTTGTTTACATCCAACTCGCTTAAAATTGCATAACTCAAGATCTTTCAAACAAAACGGTCCTTTGTTAAATCTAAGGTCTGGTTCGTAGGAATTAGTAATTTTGAGGTGTGCAATCGTGTGTGCTAACCTATCCGTAACGTTGAACAATGATAAAATTCGTCGTAAAATTAGTGAAGATAAAATAGCCGTTTGTGAGAAAACTGCGGATCTTCAGATTTGAACTCAGCGTCTTCGGAAGTGTTAGTCCCCTTAAAATTATTTTAGTTCTAAGACATGCTCAATGAAAGTCGTTTTCTAGGCACTTTTCGAGGCCACAGCAAATGGCCTAATAAGAAAATACAATAATTAATAAACCTAATAAATATTCTTATGTTATGGTCTTCTTAATATCATTATGGTGGGCATTGATATTTACCATAGAACTTAAAATAATCGTCTCAACTACAAAATATATTTGAATGGGAACAAAATTATAGAAAAACGCAGATATGCTTTCAAAGTAAACGTAAACGGCAAATAAAAACATTATTGTGCTATTAATATGTGCTATGTACAATACTATTATTTGAACTATTTCTAAATACTTATCTTAAACGCATTGTTTAAACTCTAGCATTTTGGCTGTTCAACATGAATGCGTTTTTAGGACCTTAACAGCTTCTGTGCGCAGAATTTTATTTCTCCAAAAGAATACAACTGAATTTAAGCTTCCGTTCAATAATGCTGCTGAGGTAGCCGAACTTTTAAACGTCATTAAATCATGACTCTCGGGGGCGTCCTGGTCTCTTGTGGAAATGATGACAAAGGCAATGGCTACTGGAATGTAACAAATGAAAGAACAAGCAACAACTATAAAGCATGATTTCGCAATTTTCAACTCTTTACTCCGTGTTTGTTTTCTTACATTTGTAGAAGTCGACTCCGCTTCTCGCACTGGTTCAGAACTTTCTGTTACTTTATGCCGACAAATAGTGCTTGCTAAAAAAATTCTCAGGAAAATGTACAGCGAACTAAGAAGGCAAACAACTGCTAAAATATCGCCACATAGAACTTGCACAGTGCCCTTAAAAAACGATACAAGTGCAACAACTAAAGTGAACACTGCTGCATGCATAGTGTACCTCTGAAGGACAGATATTGTTATTTTACTTCTGTAAAACAATGGATGAACAAGACTGAAATATCTTTCAAAATTCATTCCAATTAATACCAGCACTGAGAATGATGGAAGCGTAAGTATAGCGCGCCTAGATGCAAAACGCAGCTCACAACTACTCGTATCTGTAACAATATGGCCTCCTAAATATAACGTAAAGAATATACCGCAAATTAACCCTGTGAAAAAATGGACAATAGATTGCACGTAAATAAAGAAGTAGCAAACCTTATCACGCAGCTTCTAAGACTTGTGAAATGTCAATATTGTCAAAGAGTTAAGAATGACAGTATATACCACAATGACGATATTTATCACAAAAATGACAATGTAGGTTGCTGGATCATTTTGTTAAGGATATAGAGATAAAATTGGTAATTTCTCACCCAAAACGTAGCAATCGTTTGACAGTAACTGGATATCTTCAGAACTACCATTCATTTTCTTAGACGTAAAGACACTTTATTCGTGTCAAAGTTCCTCACATCTGATCACATGTTTACTAACATTGCGTTATCTGTTACATTTAAAACGGCACCACTAATTAGGAACAATGCAGTGTTGATTGTCTATTGTGACTGAAAGAACTATCAAATATTTGACTGTTGATTATTTTCAAGCTTAAAATTAGTGTAAACAGTACTTGCCATTCATTTTTAGTTAAAACATTTTTAAAACATGTAAACAAATGTCACGGTGGTGTCCAAATTTCAGGTGGAGCCCTTGAGGAAATTAAAGCTAGCACAGCCAGTAATGGCAACGCAGTCTCTTCCTTAAATTAACTGTATATACTAATTGCTTTTTGGCCCTAAAATTAACTGTCACAGTTAATTTTAACAGGCGCTTAGAATCCTAAAATTGTTAGTTGGGTAGTACATAATTATAAGAAACGCTCTACTAGTACATATAAGAAACGCTCTAGTAATAAGGTTGGTCAGAGGCCGATGCAAACGTAATGAACAAACGTGCAGGTGCAAAACACAGAGCACAGCTGGTGTCATTTATTGTTACTGAGGAAGTCGACGACATATTGAATGTCGAGAAAAGAATGATAACGTGTTTTACGCACTTTTCAAACTTTTTATAAAAAAATTTAAAATGAAAATGTGCTGTTACACCGCTGTGTTAAAATGTTAAGACATTGTAAAAGTCTTGCGGTGCTGCAAGACTTGAACGTTTAAAGTTTGACAAGGACAACATTGCGCTTTATGCAAAATAATTTATTTTAGTGGTAATCTTGATCGAAATAAAACTAAGAACCTCAAAAAAAATTAATTTTTCGCATTAAATGGACACATTTTCAAATGTTTTTAGCCCTGTGAAAAATCGTTGCGCAATGCTACGTTCATTGTTTTGAACGAATTCACGGCTTTTCATGTTAAAAAAACTTTGTGTTTGACATCCACATGATTTTTGAAGTCATTGCATAGAGAATATGTTATGACTGTTATTATACTGTACTTGTGTTTTCCCCTCGATGTAGCTGGCTATAAACCATGAAGGTTAGTGATAATGTAGTATCAATATAAAAACTTCATCATGGATTGGACAGTTGAACGGTATTTAATACACACTTGTTAATTTTTTCTCCTAATTTCCGCTCCTACACCTGCTTGTTCGTTATGTGAAAGTAAATTAAAGCGTGCGTAAATACCGTTAAACTGTTCAGTCCCGAAGATGTTTATATATATATATATATATAATATAAGTGTTATGTATATATATATGTATATGTGTTATGTATATATTATATATAATTGTTATATATATATAAGTGTTATGAAAAAAGTTTGAGTGCTGCGTAGGCAGTATAAAATACAAAATCAAATAGCGAAAAGGTGGTAAACTGCCAAATGTGTGAATAGGTTTTGCTGACGTCTTGAGCGAAGCCATTCATCAGAGCAAACTGAGAGTCGAAAATGAAATGTTGTTGCTTTTATCCTAGTCTGAGGGGCGTGTCTAACTACGGCCAATCGTGTGTATGTGCGAGCGGCAGATATCGTAATAGATCAAAGAAACAAAAGAAATAACATAAAATGACACAAACAATAATAAATAAAAAAATATAAAATAAAAAATAACAAAGATAAATTAATAAAATGAAAACTAAAAAGGGATAAATAAA
>JAOBAZ010176653.1:0-10471 GCA_026546875.1 Pteroeides caledonicum | reverse complement strand
CTCACACACACACACCAACACACACACACACACACCAACCCACACACATTATATGTATACATATGTTTCAATTTTAACAATTTTAATTCATGTTATATATCTTAAACAAAATTCTATTGCGATATAACTAAATGCACTTCTGTGCGCTATTTAGGCCTACATTCTGTTGTGATCAACATCTGTAAACAAATTGGTCGAGACACCTGCTGTAATTATTCTACAATCGTATTTTACTGCGTTGAAAAGTTCTAACGCATTTTCCAAGGTCATTTAATCACGCAGTGGTAATGTGGTATATCAGGAGAATAACAAATTCAGTTTTGCTTGCCTATACGTTTAAAGTTAAGAATTATTTTTTAAGAACAATAGTTGTTCACAAAGGGAATGCGCGTGAAAATTCTTAATTCTGCAGAGAGCCCCATGTGAACCAAATGGCACTAAACAACACCTGCATCAACTGTAGGAAAGAGAAGCGTTGCGTACTCGTTGCCAAAAATAAACTTCAACGACCATTGTGAATTATTGGATGCCAACAAAAGCTCAGTGACCTGAAACGTTTATATGAGGTCAAATTACTGAGAAAAAAATTAGAACAAGAGAACGATGATGTTTTATATACACGTAATCGTATTGTCATCATGGAGAAAGTCAATTTACGACATTGTCATGAACACAATATTAGTACAAGTACAAGATCATGCGGTAATCCATGTTATATATTTTGATATTTTAACAAGCCATACATTCCATCACGATGTATAACAATATAATACCCATAGGGATATTTACATCTTTAGTGATCGTTATTGACGCTATTTCGGTCCAAATATAAGGACATCATCAGCACTTACCCTTTAATTGTATTTTACTGTGTTACAATGAATAGCAAGCTTATAATTCACTACGGGACGCGCCGATGACGGGTACGTGAAATGTATTTGAGGTGTAGAAATTGCAAACTATAGCCAGTACGTTCAATCTTTTTGTATACTTCAAACAAGCTAAGCAGTGCAACTGTAATTAATAATTTCAGAATAGAAAAAAATTTATAATTATTGAATTTAAATGAACGCAAGGAGTACTGCTTCCCGTCGTAGTCGCGTGCCGCCGTGAATCTTAAGGTCTCTTAACTATGACGGCGCTTCCAAGGTCATTTAAACACGCAATGCCAATGGTATATTAGGAGAATAAGAAAGTCAGTTTTTTCAGCCTATATGTCTAAAGTTAAGAACTACTTTTTTAAGAACATTTAGTGAACATTTGAGGAAAAAATATTCACCGTCCACGCGAGAGTTTTTAATTCGGCTAGAGGAACCGAATGTTCCCTGCTACCAGAGGCCCTCTCCTGCCAAGGGAAAGGTAGCTCAGAAGAGTGGCCTCTCCTGGCGTCTCATAAAATCATGAAACTCTCATCGAGCATACGGTGGTGTTTGCTAAGCATTGTGTCTCATTCTTAACGGCTACAGGTCATACTCTCACTCTTGCCACAGTATTGACTACATTGGTTTTGACATTTGGTGAAAATTTTCCCGGATTTAATCAACAGAATCGTTAACGTGGTGGAAGAGGTGTGTTAACTAACACGGGTTTAGATAACACACGTTTTAATTAGCAAAGTAACACACGTTTTGTAATAGCAGAATAACCGGAGAAAGATTGGAGCGACGAGAGTCCTACACCCGTAATAGGACAAAGATGCCCAGCTGCACGGGATAAATGCTACGGAAATTGTTTTGCTAGATTTCGAGCGCTGTTGTGCTGTGCTATAAGGTTAGCTGGTTGTTAATATTGCATATTTAAGAATTATTGAATGAAGTTGAGCATGATATCGACAATTATAAAGCATGCGTAATCTGCATATAAGTATCATGGCTTTGGTTTGATGGAAAGGATAGGATGATTTCTGAAATACTTTCCATCGACTATGTCTCTCAAATTGCCGTCAGTCGAGTGATGGAGATTATCACTAAAGGATCTGGCAGTTTTAAGGACAGTCCGAGATTTCTTCATTAACTTAATTTACTATTATTTTACTTAAGGCTAATAACTACATCTTTAAAGTGTGAAACCATATAATAATGAATTTGGCAATTCACCAACACTTGTTTTACAATATTATTACTTTAAGGTTCCCTAGTAGATGTACTCGATACCCATAAGATAACAGTAGATTTAGCCACGTTTTAATTTAAGATCGCTGTTAAAAAAGGCAATATGGAGCAAGTTAACGCTGTTAATAATTGTGTTCATGCACCGCCTATCAACGACTTGTCAAGCGGAACTGTCGATCTTTATTTTAACCAATTAGAGTTTGCGCTTTTGCTCGGGCGGTTCAGTCAAAAAGCAAAGTGCTACGGCATTCTTCCTCCTTCTTCCTTTGCCCTTGGCTGATGTCCTATAGTAGTTAGTACGCAATGGAAAGTTTTAATGAAACTCAACATTACTCAGTTGACCGATATACTGAAGAAAGGTGATGTACCTCAAGATATATCCCAGGCAATTACAGGTTCGTGTTCAATCTTTACTGGTACTGTCTCAGTTGTCTCAATAACTTCGTAGCTACAATTGTATGGCAATACAAACACACCATTGCATTTTATAAAGCTATGTTTAATCTATTACCGATCTCTTCTTGTCCATTTAGCGAACGATATCGACGAGGAATCTGTTCATTTAATTTTAACGTATCAGCTTACTGTAATATATCACCTAATGTAATTCTATATATATAATTATATTATTTATCTTTATATCCTGTAAACTAGCTAATAATATCATTTGCACTGAAGATGGCATAGTGATTATGTCGAAACATTGAAGACGGAACCGTTTCGGCCTTGTTATTTTGAAAGGCGTGGCGAACCGGTACAGTAAAAACCCGCGAGTAAAAACCTGGAAATTAAGAACCTGTTAGCCTAAAATTTGCTAATTTTACCCCCTATAAACAAGAACCTGTTTAGCCTAAAAAATTCAAAATAGGTTTTAAAAACCATACTGAAATAATCATACTCAAGAAAAAATACAGCCAGTGCTGTGGAATACATTTTTTCAAACAAAAATGAGTGCTAGATTATGTATATTTTTACAAAACATACAAAACCATTGCCTAAATCCAGAGTAGTATGGTGATTGAAGCTGTAGTATTATATACAATACTTTGTATAAATCATTTAAAATCTTTCATGTAGTATCGCTGTGAAGTTACATTTGAAAAAGGATACATATATATGACTGCATTAAACATATTTAGCTACTCATTGGCACATTTGTTAATGTTACTGATATTGAGACCCAGACCTTTGAGTTTCAGCTTTTTCACTGCTCTCCTCAGGTCCACATGAATCTCGAGTCCTTTTCCTTGGCCAGCATTATATCGGTGTCCAATACACTCTACGTCAATCTCTCCTGAATTTCGGATAAACTTATTCATAATTTTGGATATTTCAATGGGTACACATCATCAGATCCCCCACACGTACGGTCAAATATTTGAAGTATTCATAGTAACCTCGAACGCGTGATTCCACAAATACCTCATGTTCTCCAGACATGATCAATTTCTTGCTTACTCGAGATAATTCGGAAAATATAGGTAAGAAAACGGCTAAAAATTTTGGGTAGTACCAATGGGCATTTGTATTGAATTTCAAAAACGTCATTTCCTGCCCAGCTTTGACATTGTATCGACTTTCTCTGGAAAGTGAATTATACATTATTCAACTCTGGATTCACGAAACAAATAGAAACGAAGAGTGGTAAGGGTTTTGATGTTTCTGCTGGTCTTTCAAAGGCTGTTGACAAGCCTGTAATGTGCGAATTTTGCCGCAATTCGTTCACCGCGGAGAAATATCTAGCCACCCATGTGCGCTACAAACATCCTGATCAAAGCATGATCAAAGCAGATTAAAGCAGACCTTCTTCACAGCCTTTAAACCTAGCTATTTATCAGCAAGATGCGGAGGAGGAATTTCTGGATGTCACATGCGATTTTACAGAACCAAAGGGTAATCAAACCATATCTAAAAGTAAAACCAATTGCAACAATTGGCGAGGCGCAAACCAGGGGAAATCTTACACCATAGATTTCAAAATTAAAACTCTGGATCTTCTCGATACCATGAAAGAGCTTAAGACCAAAAAACTCTGGGAGAAGGTCGCAGAGAAAAATGGAGTCAGCAAGTCATTAGATGTGAAATGGAACAAGGATTAGGGGTCAGCTAGCTCTCAACAGGACAAAGACAAGCAACGGCGCAACCAGGCCTACGCGTCAAAGACGACAACTCGTGTGCGGGAAAGTACGAACGGAGAAGTTTCCTCTCGCAGCTAAGCGTGTTGCTATAGAGTTTAAACTTAGAAGAGCAAAGGGATCCACGATTTCTAAAATGTGGCTGAAAAAGAAAATGAAGGAAAAGATTGAAGCATGTTATGGAAAGGAGGCAGCGCAGAAATTCAAAGCTAGTAACAACTGGTTCCAAAGGTTCAAAAAACGCCATAACATTGCATTCCGAAGAAGAACAAACAAAAAAAAGGCCGCAGCAAGTGATGGCAAGGAGACAATTCAGCACTTCCACAGAAATCTGAGAGTATCCCTAAAAACAACAAGGCGGCGTAAAAATGCTTTTAAAAAATTCAAGTGGCCTGGACAAGAGGCAAGCTACATTGCGGCTTTGCATTCGGGCAGAGGGCCAACAAAATGTCAAACCAGCTATAGTATTCCAGGGAAAAGGAAACGTAAGCGCCGAAGAGAAAGGTCAGTATGACGAGGGGGTTGGTGTATACTTTCAGAACTCTGCCTGGATGGACAGTGAGATAAATATGCAATGGGTAACCAAAACACTTGCCCCAGGCCTTGGCAACTCCCCCGATGAGAAAGTTATCTTTGCTGACAATGTTGCATTCCAGCAAGAGAAGCAGTTCCATGATACTTGCAGGCGTGATCTGAATAAGATTGTATATCTATTGCCTGCAAATCACACTGACAAAATACAACCCATAGATGCAGGGTTTGGTAAAATGCTTAAGAAAAAATTTGGAGAAGAGATAGACAAGTGGCTTGAAGAGGAGGACAATTTAGAACTGTGGCATGATAAGATGCACAACTGAGGAGAATCCTCATGACAAAGTGACAGGTGCAGCATGGACGGCTCTGGTGAAGGAAAATTCATTTATTAAGAGGCCTTTTCACAAAACTGGATGCTTAATCACAGTTGATGGGAGTGATGATAACATGATCAATCCTCAAGGTCTTGAGGATTATACATTTTGACACTTTGACATTTTGAAACAGGTAACAGGATTTGAGTTCTGTTTACCCATTTTTAAATATATACACTAATTTGTTTGTTACAGTTTTTAGTACAGCTAGGCAAAGTATAATGAGATGTAAATACAGAAAATATATTCATATTTGTAGGGGTTGGGGTGTGGGGTTTTCGATAATAAGATTAAATATGAGACAAAGCTATTACTATAACTTGTTTCTTTCTCCAGAATTAAGAACCCATTTTAAAAACCTACATAGCCTAAAATTCTGTTAAGTACCATTTACATGAGAACCTGTTTAGGCTAACTCCCAAAAATGTAGGCTCTTACTCGCGGGTTTTTACTGTAGCGGTGTGCAAACGCGACGACCACTCGGCGGAGGTACCACCAGGTACTCAGACTAAAAGGGGAATCGAACCCCTCTCCTGATGCCTGGAACGTCTAAAAACGATCAGGCCGCTGCCCCGAAGATTGGTAGTACCTACTACGGGACTTTCGCCAGTCGGACGTGGGTGGAACTGGCGGTTTGATGATGGAATGTGGTTCGATTACGACCGAATGGTGCAGACCATTAGTTGAAGAGTGAGGACCAGCCTCGATACACACCTTAAAGACGAGGGAAGCCCAGTCAACCTGAGACTTTGACCCCGGAGACGTAGAAGCGTCTCCGACCTAGTCTGCAGGAGGTGATGTATCATCACCGGCCGTAGAAGTCTCAGGCGGAATAGAAGTGTCAACCGTAGCATGGGGGCGGCGGCCTGTTAGACCAATCATCCGACACCTGGTCTACAGGAGGTGACTGATCGTCACCGGCCGTATCCGGACCCTGCTTAGTTTCCATTTCCTGAGCGGTGGTAGGTGAGGAGGAACCAGCCGCATCCGCAGCATAACTCCGGTGAGGGGATTGAGGAGGGTTGGTGGAAGTTGAGGGACCATCAGGGTGGGACCTAGTGGGAGGCGCAGTGGAAGACCGCCCTTTTTTAGGACAGTCCTTGGACACATGACCAAATTCCGAACAGCGATAACACTGCTGGGGCTGGCCACGGTGCCACGAGTAAGCCGTCTGTCCATTGACAGTAAAGCGAGAGGGTGTACTCCGCTACAAGACAAATTACCCGTATAGACGTCCTTATATTGTTCTCTCTTCCAGTCATGTACCACCTCGTATCTGGAAAGAAATTCCAGTACGGGAGCGATGGGCTGGTCGAAGCGATAACGCATTATCGTTAGCCACTTCTTTAACCGAAAAGGAGATAACTCAATGGGAAATCTCCGAAAGGTTAAACCCACATGGTGTAACACCTCGACTTTATCGTCGAAGGCGTACAGATAAATTTTACGACTTGACATGATCTAAATACATTTAAAGTAATCAGATACTTTAGTCAATATCGTGGCAAACTCGTCATAAATCTCAGCTAGAGTGAAACTAGCTTTGGACCCGAACGCAAGTTCGGTCAGAGTTGCGACTAAGGCAACGACGACTCTGTCAGCGTGCATCACCAAGAACGTAGGCTAAACCTCGAAATCTTCTTGTGGGAGACTGCGTTGTCCAGACTACGTAGTAAACGCGTAGCAGTGTTACCAGTGTAGCACCACTAGCACTAGAGCATTGATCCACCTCTAGCACGCGAGCTATTTCAAGCACGCGTAGTTGTCTGGATACAATCTCCTCTCACGATGAAATTCGATGAAATTAAATAACAAACTGTTTACGATTTTATGTAAATAATCTGAAGTTAAGCTCGTCCGACGTCGAACTGGTCAAACTGCTTCTGTCCTTTAACAGATCACGGCTCTCGACCAATCAAATAACTAAAATTCATCACATTATATAATTATTTACGTATATTTCTCTTTCTTGTTATTCTCTCAGGTTGGTTATACAACAAAATTGAAACACTCTCTCATAGATCAGCGTTAAGACATCGCGGAAATATTTCGTGCACTAAAACACCCCCCTCCCCCACCTATTCCCATAGCCGAATAGCTCAATGGGTAGACCGGCAAACAAACGTCCCGAAGATGTGAATTCAAGTCTCGCTTTAGCCAATACAATTCCGTGTTGGCTTGACCAGTTTTAGAAGTCATGAAATATATATTTTTCGTGTAATTCTGCAGGCATTTTTTGTTTGTATTCGCTGAAAAACCATTTTGTAAATTTTCATTTCAATTCTTTTAAATTTTCATTGTCTTTACATATTCTTGTAGTTCTGTTTTTTCTTTATCATATTGTTCTTTACGAACATACTGGTAACTAGTCAAGGATGTGACGTCAATAGTTGAGGAAGTAAACTTGCACGCAGCACCGAAACCTGACTAATACAAATACAACTCTTTCAATTTTTGATTTGCAGTGATATAAAGTTCCTCCTTATGTTTTCGGTATACGATCATTCCTTCAACAGAAGGTACTTTTTTGACGGCAGCTTTGTTTGGAACAACCAATATCTGCAAGATATTTACGTTAATTTAAAATACTAAAGTGCTTGTTCAGCGTATTTTTTACAGTTTGAAAATTAATTAACAATCCACGTACGCCGTCATAAAAGAGAGGTTTCTCTTTCGAACAACTTTCCTGAAACAATAAAAAATGAGGTTATAAGGAGCTAATAATTATATAACATGAATTTAATTCGTTTTACTAAAAGACATACGGACGGACGGACTGACTGATCGATTGACGGACGGACGGACAGACAGAATCAAATTTCAAAAACATCAGACAAATAGACAGACAGATTGGCAGACAGACTGACAGACGGACGGACGGACGGACGGACGGACGGACGGACGGACGGACGGACGGACGAACGGACAGACAGACAGACAGACAGACAGACAGACAGACAGAATCTTTAATTTTTCAAACCTTGATGGGAACTTTACTATCTCCTTGTAGCTTATACCAAATTGTTACCCCTTTTTCAATAACTTTATATTCAATACATTTGTTGCATATTTTTTTGGGTAAGGATGAACGCACCCAAAACCAAACAAATGCTTTCTTAATAATTTCAACTAAATATTTCACTTCATTTGGATATATTTAATTGATATTTGTTTTACAGTGAAGGGTCCGTTTAAAACTTCGCTTTTTGTGTTATTTGTTCAAAAAAATTCAGAAAATAAGCAGACTAGACACGAAACTTTATTGAAAATATACGTTACTAAAGTGATTACAAATGACTTATGGTATATACCACTCTACAAACGTATGTTCGTGGTTTTGTTTTAACGTTGCATATATACTTCGATTTCAGATGGTTGGAAATAACGACTACCAGCCAACAGAGCATAGGTGTTACTGGAACCATAGCTGTAACCTGACGGAGGCTGATAGGTATAACCGAAATTTGTGTAAGAGTTTGATGACCGAGGATTACTTGGAATTTTAAGATCATGACCACCACCAAAAGTAGGTCCATAACCATTATTTGTGTAAATAGCGTATTGTTGCCTACGATACACAGGAGCCTTGAATGGTGCCAAGTTGTCTTTGTTTTTTAAAGAAAATAGGAAAGACTTCGTGCTACTTCTGTAACCTGATGAACCTAAATTGACAAAAAGGGGTTCCAATTGGCTTTCCAAAATACAATGTTCTTTCTACTTTGAGCTAGAAAAAAAACACTAGAAACGCCGAATATTTAGTGATAGGGAAACTCGCGAAACTTCAGATCTACTATAGTGATTTATACCATTGTGTTAGTTGTGGAGCTAAGTTTTCAACCCCCTGGAGTGTTATGTGGGGGGCTTAAACCGCCACAAAATCAAAATAAGGGCAGACAATGTAAAGTTAAATAATTGGTAATCAATTTCCAAATAATTCAATTAACATTCAATGAATGTTGAATTGAATATTTATTTCGACGAACGAGGTTTCGATGTCATCTTACTAGTTATAGATAAAATTTTCATGCTGAATTTTTGTGGTCGTTAAATACGCAAGCGTTTTATAGTACTTATCCACTTCATTACCAACTTAGAAATGACAACAACAAAAGAAATGAGTACTTAAATCAGTATTTGTTTATCGCATAAAAAATTCGTACTGATTTACTTAAATTTACCTTAAAAGTCATATGAAGTATTATTTGACCTAAACGTTTTGTGGTATTGCATGATGAAAATCATCTAAATTGAAAAAGTACTATTTTTACACAATTTGCTACCTTGCTTCATTCTGGAAATATTCAGGTTTGTTTGACAAACAAATATACCAACTTATTACGTAACATTCAATATTGAGTTTCCACAGAACGCTATCTTTTTGGGTGTTTAATAAATAACGTACTGAAATACTGATACGTTTTACTACGAGTCTTGTATGTGGATCTATGCAGTGCGTGAAATGTTTTAGGGATGTGAAATTTATTTCTAACAACTCCTTACACAGTGTGACCTGGTGTGACGTAACAAGTTGGTTTTTTACATATCAAATAAACTTGAACAGTTTATTTGATATTAATTGAAGCAAGGTGGCAAAGTTTGACAAAAACGATACCTCCTCATGTTAAATGATCTTCACCGGCAATAAGTCAAAACGCTTGGGTCAAAAAAAATGTTATTTTAACACTTCGCAGTTACTTGTTGGTGTGGAAACCGTCAAACAAATATTTCACTTTGAATCCGTCGCACCGGGAGACGTTTAACAATTTTTAACCTGCAAATGACGTCATCAAATCTGAAGTTAATGAGGTTAAACATTGTTCCAAGATGGCGGACTAAAAAAAGCACGAATTATAATTATCTCAAGAGCTAAACAAGATATGAAGAAACTATAAGATGTTATTAACAAGTTTTAACAGTTCTTTCACTTAAGACAATAAAAGAATTGTTGCCAATGTCCTTTAAGAATTTTCCTATGAACTCAAATTTTTGTAAGAGTTCTCTTTTAGTTATTTGTGTGGTTGAAACAGAAAACTACCTAACATTTCGCTACACGGTATTTCACGCTATGCGATTATCAACTCACTGTGTTTATTTAATTATTTGTGGGAGTGTTTCTACCATGTTTGCAGGCTTTCAAGTTGCCGCAAGCCTATTAAAGACCCCATAAACAGTTAAAATAACTCAGTTGTTTGATGATTGCAGAGCGTGCAACACCGGGTAACGACAGCTGTAAATTCTGGTCTGTTCATAAATAAATAAATAAATAAATAAATAAATAGACGAATACAAAATAAATAATGTATATAGCCTATATATA